>JAHQIW010001508.1:0-176689 GCA_019055375.1 Parelaphostrongylus tenuis
ATTTATTACATTTGTAATTAAATTCATTTCACAAGAAAGTTTCACCGTTTTAATGTCCAAACCACCACAACACGTCTGATTTCTTCTTTCTTTCTTGTTGTCTTAAATCATTCTCGAGTATAACTTATAAATCCAGTTTACTGTTTTTCTAGAAGAACGTTTTTTTTTTTTTTCGCGAAAATACACAATACATGTAGCGGTTTTGCTTTTTTTTTTCTTTGGATTTCATTAGCCCGGTTTCAGCTTTCTTTTTTTACTACTATAGTTGCTTTCGTACAATTGTGTACTTTTTCGACGATGACGTTGTTGGTTCTACACCTTCAACTATAGCGGAATATTTATACGGTGTACCCTTGACAAGCGTACAGACCTATTACAATTATAAGTCGAATATTTGTTGTTTTCTTTTAATATCGAATATATTTTTTTTGTTCGGATAATGTTTTTCTCCTTTCGCCGTTTCACACGTGAGGTGTTTTCTTAGTTTCTTCATATCGTTTTTACTTTAACACAATCCACTATCACGCTGTTTCTGTCTTCGTGTTATGTCTTCACTTTTACAAAAGAACCATAATGCGTAATATGTTATTCTTTTCTCGAACGTTGATTTTTTTTGTCCTTATTACGGAATATTTTATTGTTTATATTTTACTACACAACCTTCTTACGAGACCCCCCAAACACCTTTACGTTTTTTTTTATCAGACTTGCTTTTTTTAAACTACGTGACACACAAAAATTTAAGTCTATTTTAAGAACCGTTCCCTCTTTTTTTTTGTTTTTTTTTTCTTTTATTTACCCCAAAAGACTGACGTTCGGTAGACCCTTATTATACATAAATTTCACATCCTCCCTCCAACAACAAGAGTTGTCATCTCATGACAAAGTTTTTGTTTTCGTTTCTTTTTCTGTTATTCACAAAAATACAGATTACACCAACCAAAAAAAACTCCCGCGATTCCTTACCTTACCCCGCGCCATGTATTTTTTTTTTTCCGATACACAAACATTCACAAGACAACGTTTCTGATTCTACACCCACAAACATACAATTTAACGTACAAAACAAATGAAAAAAAAATAAAGAAAAAAAGAACAAGTAGTAACTACGTAGAAAATTCTAATAATTTTTTTACACCAAACTATAACCCTACACCGAACCCATTAACATGTCGATCCTCTCTTTCACGGGTTTTTTATAAACCTTAACTTACCTCGACTGGTTTTCTTTTTTCTTTTGTTTTCTTTTACCAAAAACTACAAAAACCACCACAAAAAAACAAACAAAGACTCCGTTTGCATCTCTTTTTCACGAACGTGATCTACAACACAACAACAAAGATGAAAACAAAAAAAAAAAAAAAATATAAACACATCTATCTAAACCAACAAATAACACGTGAACGGACAGGCGCAAATTTTAACACAATCTAACATACCTATCAAATCACCCTTCACCCATCACATGTCTTATAAAAACACCACGTTTTTTTACTTTTTTTTTCTTTTACCTTTTTTTCGATCGATCATCTTTTCGATTTTTTCTCTTTTGTTCTTACTTAACAAAAAACAACAAAAAAAAAAACAAAAGAATAAAAAAAAAAAAAAAAAAAAAAAAAAAAAAAAAAAAAAGAAACAGTGAGCTTTTTTTTTATTTTGTTTTTTACTTACTGCTCGTTACGAAAAAAAACAAAGGAACTGAACAAAATAAAAAAAAAACTAAGACCGGTTGCATCATACCACCCCAGCCCGGAATACACCAAAAAAAAAAAAAAAAAAAACTCTCACCGATTCGCTAACATTATATGATACTTTACCCTACACACCTCCCCTTGACCCCCCCAAAAAAACTGCCGTTTTTTTTTGTTTTAAAACCAACCCCAACAGCTTATCACGCCTACATAACTTCGTGGAAGTTTTCTGCTACATGACTATTGACCATACTACCCGTTTCGCGTTTTTGTTTCACCAAAAAAAAAAAAAAAACTACAAAAAAAAAAAAAAAACCAAGCACAACCACTAACCAAAACAAAACATCCTAGTGTACAAAAAAAAACATCTACCGTGATTCGTTCGTGATTTTTTTTCGTAAACCTACAGCCAAAAAGAAATGTCCATCAGTTTGAACTTACGCCCAATAAATCCAAATAACCCCACACAACTACTACTCCCAGCACTTGTTTCCCCCACAAAAACACCCCGACCCAATCAACAAAGGACGTTTTTTTTTTCACGCTCACTTTCCTTTTTATTGCATGACGTAGGTGTCCTACAACAAAAGAAAAAAATAAAAAAAAAAAGATAAAGACTCTAAGCAGAATTCTTTGGAGAGTAATCGACATATTAACCATGAACCACAAATAAAGAAAAAAAAAACCGTTTTCCCTTCGCGTTCTGAATCGAATGATGTGAACCGCCACCGCCAAGGGTATAACAAAATAAAAAAAACAAATAAACGAAAAAAAAAAAAAAAAAAAAAAACAAAAGAATAAATATCGCAAGAGTGCGAATTGTTGCTTTTTACACCCCACCTAGTTTTCGTTGTCAAAACAATATTTTCTCACAATGATCACCATCACATAAAAACAAAGAAAAGAAAAACTGTCGTTATTTAACCATGGACCACCCAAAAAAAAAAAAAAACGTCACCCTACCCTACCTCCCAAACTCAAATAATCATTGACTCAAAAAACTAAGATATAGAAAATGACAACACAAAAAGAATAAAATAGTCACAAAAAGCCAACACAAAAGATTGCAAAACGTTGTTAACGTACCCAACCGTTTTTTTTTAATTCATGTTATAACCAGTAGCAACAGACGTAAACAATAGCCCCAAGAACAAAAAAACAAAAAAAACTACCCCCCCCGGACAGCGTTTTACGATTTTTTTTTCGAAATATACAAAAATAAAAAAAAAAATAATGCACCATACACCCCACCTTACACACAAAGAAAAAAAAACCCTGTTTTCGAAATTATCTTACCCACTCAGACTACACCAACCCAAGTTTTCGTCTGAAGCAACCTTTTGTGCAGATAGAATTTTTTTCCCCCGCCTGGGTATAATCAACAAACGGAGTCAGCGCGGAACAAATAAAACTTTTATTAGCCCCCCCCCCCGCCCCTTGTTAGTACCCCCAACTTACCCAAGTATAGGCTTCGATAGTTATTCTTTTTTGTCCCGTTGTGTTGTCTGGTTTTGATTTCTTTTATTTTTCGTATATCATCACTTTCGGTACGGTTCGAAATACCACAAACACATAGAAAAAAAAAATAAAAAAGATTAAAGAAAAAACCCTTAAAAAAACAAAAAAAAAAAAAAAAAACAAAAAAAAAAAATAAAAAAGCATCGTGAATTCTTTACCAAACGGGTACTTTTTCTTTTTCCTTAACGCATAGATCTGAAATGAAACAGAAAATAAATGAGAGTTTGAATTCACCTTTCAGGTCCGTTGTGGCGACGGGTCGAGCCGTGGATAAAATCGATAAAACGGCACCAAAAGCCGCTGCAATGCCCAAATTGGTGTGAAATTTGGATTTTATTTTGTTCCAATATTGCTGCATCATGAATGAGACTAACTTTCCCTAAGGAATTCTATTCAGAAATACAGTTGCGAACTTGAACAGTCGGCAACAAATCATGCAGGATTCTGCCAATTCTCACATTCACAAGGAAATATGTTGGCGAAAATCTTTACATTGTCTATACACCGGGTTTTGACAAGCGCGTTATAGCTGAGATGGTAAGATGTACTCTACCATCCATATTATTATAGCTGGAAAACAACCGAACAGCGGTTTGAGAAGAGAGAATCATTGAGAAAGAAAACTATATCTATTCACTGTGATTATTTTGAGGCCACAGAAGGTTGGTTCGAAGAACTAGAGGATTACGGTGTTGGAAGAGCGAACATCTTCACCCAGCAATTATTCAACCGTCCAGGTCAAATTGGACATTATACTCAGGTGAATGACTTCGTTTGATTATCGCTTATCTCTCACATATAATTCATTTAATGAGGACATCACTGGTGCTCGTAAAAGTTCCGATAGAATTTATTTACCTAACCTTTCTTTTTTGTCTTTCACCTATTCATCGCCAAATATAAAGATGAAAAATTTGATAGATAAGAATGATCGATATAAACGACATAACATTCAGCATAGATTGCTTTAAGTGCCCAGATATGTGAACTCATTCGTAGGGTAAGAAACGTGCCGCTCACACACAAGTCAACTGCGTATGTGCTGAGCATATTGTGGTGTGTGTAGGCAAAAATGCAACAGTGACCAGAGTGGCGAAGAAGAGTGTCCTCTGAACACATCTTGAGGGCAAGTAGGCGAGCTTTTCTTTTCAATCCTACTTTCGCAGCTTGAAGACTCATCTTCTAACTTAGCGTCGTCTTTCGCACCGGTGAAATCCTCGCCTGACCGGTCAGGTAGAAGGTAATGCAAGAAACAATCGATTTTGAAGTACGTCAACAAAGTGATTTATTGAATCATTGGAGTTATTTCAATGTGCTGAAAATTTGCATTCTTGAGAACTGACATGAAGCATATATGCAGGCCAATGCTAATGGGCTAGTCAGTTTATCCCTAGCAGAGAAATTCATCATGCTTAGATCAATGGCAATATGATTAATAGCTTGTCGGGTGTTGAAGAAAAGGTGGAACAGCACTGTTTTAAAAATAGAATTGTTTTCAAGTTCTATTCTTTTTTGAAATTTACCAATCATTTGAAGAGATCATGAATAAGAGGAATTCAAATAGTATCCAAAGCGGAAAAAAAACGACAGGAACAAAAATTAACAAAGAAAAGATGCACTTGCAGGGGAATCATTCATAAGCGAGCAAATTCTAGGATGGGCTAAAATTCGAATGATCTTGTATACTTAGCTTTACGTCATTCCTTTATGTTATTCCCACGACTCTAAGCTAACCTAGGCATGTCAGTACTTCCCTGTTTTTCTTTATGATCTAAAGAGAGGTTATTGTTATACAAATATTTTTTTTATCACAGCTAACATTTCCGCGAACGTCCCCTTGCGTAGAGCTCAGAATATCCAAGTTAATAGTAACATTTTCAATGAGATACCTTTATGACTCTATCATAAAGTGATGAAACCTAGATTTCAGTTGAAATGTAAGCAAAAAACAGCTTTTCGCATACTCAGCACTCTTTATGAATCTTCCACTCGGTAATTCCGAGACCCTCAAGGTTGAAACACGTGCATCGGGCCTTATTAGTCGCCTTATAGCAGGTCTTTTGCGTGGCTCAAAAAATCATTATCAGGAATGTTTAACTTCGAACTTGGTCTTAAGAAAACACTCAAAACGAATGGTAAGTGAAAGTGATTTTTGATTTGCAAATACACACTCAATGTGGACGCAAAGGTCGGTCTCAGTAATTCTTTACTGTATACGTTTTAGTTGGTATGGCAAGGAACCAGGTATGTTGGCTGTGGTATTCAAGACTGTCATTCAAGCACGCTTGTCGTGTGTCAATACAAGAACGCGTAAGTTTACCGCAATGTCTACCTTTCCCCATATTCGCCGCTTTTATTTGAGAAAAAAGTCTCTAAAACTGCAGTTTTTAGAGGAAATCGGTTTGAAAGTAAGATTTACGAAATTGGTCGGCCGTGCTCAAAGTGTGCAGCAGAAGAGCAGTGCACTCCGACAGAAGGACTCTGTATTAGTTGTGCATGAAATATTGTGAATAATTAAAAAAAACATGCAGCTTCTAAAACTTAATTTGATTATGTTTCAGTAGCAACAAAGTTGAAGAGATACATTTTTAATAGTGAAGACGATTCATGATTGGAATATTCTATTTTGTAGATTTTCAATTACTTCACAGCAGTCATAGAATGCTAGTATACTTTCCTCTCAATTCTTCCTAGTGTTATCGTCGTCCATAGTGTGGAACTGCAAGAAGGATGATTACACATAAATATGTGTCTGAGAAATCCATCAGGATCGCTCGCAGATCCAATTGATATTATGTGGTTTCAAAGCCCATTGAAAGTTCGTGTATATTCCGTGATGTAGTAGATAAGCAAAGGATGCTATATCTTGAACGAAAAACAACGGTCTAAATTTGCTCAGCAGAGTGACTTTTACAGGAGATGAATGTTGACGTCGATTAGTGCATGCTCATTTTTCCAGTTCTTCCTTATTAGGAAGGAACAAATGAAAAATCGATCTTATTCGCTGGAAAAGAACTTTTCATAGGAATGTTAAAAACCATTCGAAAGGTGAAACATGTGGCTACAGTTAACTTGATGGTGTTTCAAAACACCCCTTTATAACATTGTGACATTCAAAATAAAGTCATGTTTCATAAAACCACGCGTTTTTTTCTCTTTTATCGAGTTTATACTTCTTTGGAAAAAACTCCTTCCTTAGAATTTTAACAGTCAAACTATTGTACAAGATTCAAAAATCTCAAGATGTGTTTGCCTTTCAAAGAGCTCTTTTGATCGTTTGATCTCCTCTGGTTTTTGATTGTGCTTGAACCTCGCCTGACAGAGCTGCTTTTCAGACTACTAGTAATCATCTGTAGAGTAATGTTTTCTGATTCAAGCAATGTGCTAATTTTCTAGAACTACGGTCTAATAGGGAAAATAAGATCGAGTACCACATTCTAATAGGGAAAATTAGATCGAGTACCACATTTTTGGTAACTCTGTTTACAGGCTATTGGACAGGGCAAAGGCCGTAGCAGGGGCGTGGCAGAGGCGAGGCAAATCGGGACGATCGCTGTTTTGCTATTCAGTTGAGGATTTTTTCCTTGCTTCGACAGAAGCTCTAGATGAAACGACTAACAAAGATGATATGAAAATTTCTCTACGCATATGCTCTTTTCGGCTCCCACTGAATTATACGTGTGATAAAAATAAGGGAAAAGCCGAATAAGAGACATAATTTTCTGATCTGATGCACACAACATTATAAAAGGATATTTTGGGAAAAGGGCGATGTGGGGCTGTAGTGTCTCAGCTTTCGATTGATTACTTACACTCCTATGAAAAGTGCCTCTCCAGCGAGTGACATCAGTTTTTCATCTGTTGACATATCAGAAAAAAAATTTTTTCTTCTATCTTTGAGCTTTATCGACATCGCCTCTGTCTAAGAGATACTCAATATGAGGTTGTTCCATAGTTTTTCTCGCTTAGGCTTCTATTCATTTTTCTTTCCATTTCGAGTCGGGTAACTGCGAAAAGCTATGGCATGTTAGAAACGCTCTACTAACACAGGTACAACTTCATACCAATGCATCACATTCACATGAAATAGGCGTCGCAAAGTGATGTCCGGCTGGACAACCTAAGCTTCGGCATCCATGCATGCTCACAAGATTATGCTCACGGCATTCCGGGATTGGCAGTGCACGCCGTCAAGCAAAGTGCTCGACATCAAGGAGACAATCAATGCCGGGTCAGCGGTGGACAATCCGGAGGTTGGCAGCAGCAGAGCAAGAGAAGCGTTCGAAATCACTTAGTGCCGCTCTTCTCTAGAAAAGCGCTCAATCTCACATTGCAAATCCGACTTGCCACATGTTGTTGATCATTTGATCTTTTGAATAAATGGAAGAGAAACTACCAAGAGTGTCGTAATGCGTAAGAAGGTATGAAACATCCAGTAAATGACGATGTCTTTCGCGCAAGAAAGCTTTGTTGGGTTTGACAACTAACTGCGGGCTTCTCGTCTTAGTTGATAATTTCATTATGCTTTCCAGTGAAAATGAATAGTTCTGACGAAAAACTTCACTGTACGCCTCTTACTACGAGTTTATATTGAAAAAGAAGTTTTACTCGTTAGAAAGATTTTTGAATTTGTGGTTAGAATGAGATGGAATTAAATCATTTTCCACACCTTGTATAAACCTCTTCGTTCAAAAAACACAGATTAGATGGTATACGATGAGTGAGACAAGCTGCTTCAGCACCTACTCATTCAAGAAACAATGGCTAAGGGGATATCTAGCCTTTTTCACGTCATATCTGTATGCCAGGAAAAGATTTTCTGATTGGAGTCACTCCCATTCCGGAACGTGTGATACACAGATCATCCTTTCTTTTCACCTAGGTTCTGCTATGATCTTCACATTCACCAGACCAATAAATAAACGTATATCAAAGTAGAAAATAACTTGATCAATGTACAAAAGAAAAAGTTATAAGTAGTTGCCCTTCAATAGTAAAAATACAACACCGACAAACTATCAACAATAGTAACAATACTAACAACACAAAACCTACAATAGTAACAGTGCAACACCGACACGCGGTCAAGCAGCCTTTATGCCGTGTTCACAAGACAGCATCGTAGTTAAGTAGCCAATGAGCCGTAATCACAGCAGACTGCTTTGCAGGTAAACAGCAGATGTGCAGTGCTCTCAACTCACTGACTCCCTTTCAAGCATCCAATGTGCCTTGTTAACAATCCTTTCCACCGCAGTCAACTAGTCAATTTGCAATGCTCACAGAAAAGTGTAGTAAACAGACGAACAGACAGATAAGTAAACAGACATCCTCTTGTGCTCACAGCAGTTCCCGTTCACGAGACTCTTCTCGCCGTTAAGGAGCTGATGTTAATGCTCACAAATCATTGATTAGCGGCTAATCAGTAAATGTCATGCGCTTACTACTGGCTAGCACATAGCCAAGAAGCTAATCTCTTGCACCCACAATAGTATGACCGCCAGATAAGCAACCAATCTGCTGCGCTCACAATACACTTAGTTGTGGTTATGCAGCTAACGTGACTTGTTAGCAGAACACTGGCTAACGCATGAGCAATTAACATGGTGTGCTAACAACTCACCAACAGGCGGTTAAGTAACATTCAGTTAGTGCTGAAAACAGACTGGAACAAATTCATCTCTGATTGTATTATGTACACTTTTCTTGTGGCAGGCAGAGTAAGCGCTGGCAGAGCGGGCTTCGCTCCATTGATGATTTTGTAGTTTTCTATCAAAACTGATATTATATTGCCACAAATGGTGATTCTTATCATTGCTAATGACTGAGATGTCTTTAGGAAACTTCTCTAAGTCTCAGATGCACTATAAACAGCTTCTGCCCTGAAAAGAAAACACGCGTAAAGTTGTGAACTCTTTTAAATTAATGGTAAAATGGAATGAATGGTAAAATTTCAATGGAAAGACAAGTGTTATATGCAGTATATTCGTCTTCTTCTTTACGAAAAGCAGGCGAAAAGTTGGTTGCCTCGATTAATGAGTACGTCTCTATAATTTCACCGTCCTCAGAGTATAAACGTAATATAGTATCCAAGTTCTGATATTGGGTCATTCCATAAGTTATGGAATCAGAGCAATGAACAGGAAATTCTTTAATCAGAACTGAATTGAATTTCATGAGTTCGTTATCGTTCACCTGCGCATTTTCTTGCAAAAATTTCATTAATCAACATGCCTATACTTGCTTTGAAATGGAGCTACTCTAGGATCATATTCGCTTGCTACACATACACGAATGGCGTGTAGAAAAAGTGCTAGTGAAGCGACGGGCAAGATTGGTGGAGCCTGGGCCAGTGATACGGCTGCGGAAAGGACGGCTAGGAAGTGGTTCGCAAACTTCAAAATGGTGGAGGAAACAGTCACGCTTGGGCCGTCCACAGGAAACTCTTGTACCAGCTTCACTAGTATCTTCCATTTCGTGCTATTTGTGCATGAGTAGCAAGAGAATTTGTACCCACGACAGCCATATCATAAAGCATGTATGGGCGAGTTGTATACCAAAGTGTTTGTGAGCAAGGCATAATTGAACGATAATAGGATCATGTAATTTGGATTACCTCAGATTTATTAATCTGATGTTTATTGCTACAGTGCCAAAGCTTATGCAAAATCTCAAATCTGCTTGATACTTCACATTAGTAATGTGTTTACCGCAAAACACGAGATTACTCGACCGCGGGCCGGTATGTGAAAAAAAAGTTCTATACATCTAGCAGCAAAAGTGCATTGCATTGGGCGTCTGACTGCTTGACCACAGTGCAGTACGTTATGAGCAGCTCAATCTTGCTGCCTAAGAAGCATTATCCACTGTGTTATGAAACATGTCGACCGGCGGTAGAGTGCTCACGACACAAAGACTCGAATTCGAGTAGCCAATGAGCAGTGACTACAATAGGCTGCCTTGTAAATAAAAAGCAGCTGTGTTCTGCTCAGAACAAACTGCCACGTAGGCAGGCAGCCAATGTGAAGTGCTCATGGCTCACTGATTCACGGTTGACCATCCAGTGTTCTTTGCCAACGACCCGCTTCCGCGCGGCCAACCAGTCAATGTATGTGTGTTTTGTTCACAACACATTGGATCGTAAGCAAGCGGATAACAGCGCATTGACGGCACGCTCCCTTAAGGTTGAGCAATCAAAGCAATGTGCTTTCACCTCACTGAACCGCTGTAAAACAACCACTGCACCTGCTCAGAACGGCATAAAGTGCGGCAACACAGAAATTACTTATAGTACTCAGATCAGACTGCTCGTAGATACGCTCAAAACCTGTCGCGCTCACAACAGCTTCTTCCTCTCGGGCACCTCATGAAGTGCTCATCACATGCAGCAAATGTGCCGTGCTCACAAAATACCTCCTTTTGGTGAATCTTGGCACTTTTCCGCTATCCGTACCTTGTTTAGACCCTTCAAAAAAACATATTATCTAATTGTTTTCAAAGTCTGAGTCGTCATTAGATACTTGAATACTTGAATGGTCCGTCTTCACTAGTTGTGCTGACCACAGCACATATTCCATTCACCTCTTTCTCAGGCGACAGCCGTCCACGATGGTGGTCTGGTTTGAGATTGGCGGCTAGTGCGAGTGTTTTACCGAGATCTGAGAAATATTGACACCTACGAGTACAGCTCTTCAATTCTTCTAACGAACACGTCCGCCCAAAGTGTTGGTGGTCGTCCTCGAGGACGTGTACATTGTCGTAGAATCCACTCTACAGTTCTTCTCGTCCGTCTGTCTTCTGTTCCTCTCAGTATATGACCGGTCCATCTGCGTTTCGCTATAGATGTATAGATTTCTGGATCACGAAGATTTATTTCAAGATCTGAGCTATGCAAGACGGTCACATGTTCTGTACGCCGACTAAGTATGAGAAGACATAGTTCAAGCGCTCTGTGAGCTGTTCGTAGCAAGCTTGACGTGGTCGAAGTATCAGCTCACGTCTCAGCTGCATTGGAGACCGTCAGGAACACCGTTGGATGGAAAAGGTGAGCATGGAAGTTTTGTATCCATTAATTGGTCGGTGGTTTCTTTAAGAGGCCGAATGAGGCCCATTTCGTTCTCTTCCTTCTATCTAGTTCCTTCCTCATGCTGTTTTCTATGTTCAATGAACGTTCAAGTTGCACATACGCAGAGATCGATAAAAAGCTGTATTTTCGTGGTGCATTTTCGATGGCAGTCCGACAATTTTCTTATATGGGACGAATCCACTCCTTGATTCGCAATGCTGATAGGATTGCATTCGTTTCGAGCTATAAAACGCTTCTTTCGTAGTCCGACAAATGTTAGGATTAAGGGCATGTGGTATTCCCGACAGACTTCAATGACCCGTGATACTGTTTGGATGTGGTCCATGCAGCAGAATCATTCACGGAATCCTGCTTGCTCCTTTACTTCCTTGAAAACTTCAGGCTCCTACCGTGAGCGGTTGGATTCTCTTTTAGTATTTGAATTTGGATATAATACCATCGCCGAACCAGTTTGTGGGAAGCCGCCGAAAGCTGGATCCTTGGAATCAACATCTTAGAGAACCTGAAATAGTCCTCGCAAGATAAAGTCAGGATCCAAATAAACCAATCCGAACAACCAGCAATGGACCAGCCTCAGTACTCCGCACAATGGATTCTCCCGTCTATGACTACAGGTGGTGAGACAATCAGTTCAGAGGATAGGAAATCTCGGGATACACAGGACGTCTCTGGAACAGTATCAGTTGAACACGCAAACGACGCGCCATGGAGACTGTTTTTCATTCTGCACGTACAATGCAAGAACGTTCTCCACAAACACCAATCTTCGAGGATTTCTTGACACAGCGCACCGCATAAGATATAACATGATTGCCGCACAAGAAACGAAAATGAGGAAGACCGACGTACGTCAACTCAGCCACGGGATCCTAGTAATTCGAGGAGAAAAGTTGACGCCACAAAATGTTGGCGGCATGGGCTCTCTCGTTCACCCGCCCACAACCCATCACGTCGATTCTCATGAAATCCTTACATCGCTTGGCGTCCTTCGACTCCAGCTAAAGCGCAGCAGAAGTACCAGTCATTGGATTGCTGAAATCAGAGCAACTATGTGGTGCTTTGTGTCCAAAATGAATTCACTATAGCACCATGCACCAAGAATTTAATCATGATTCTTATTCAAACATTTTTTGCTTACCAAAGCTTTTCTTCCAGACATCCAAAGAGTCGCAGTGTATATAGGTTTGAGAGCAAAGGAAATGAGTAATTGGAAAAGGAATTTGATGACCACTCGTTAGCTTAAATTTCATCAATTTCAATAGTGTACTTGGTTTCTGTGAAGAACTTTTTATTGCGCTGCATCAGCCAGAATGAAATTATGTTTTTCACTAAAACATTTTTTGCTGAACAAACTTTTTACTTGGACCCTCGTGATCATGCGATAGCTCAAATCTCGGGGATTCTAATAACAAACTTGATTCTGAAAGGGCCTTTTTTGTTGCGCTGTAACAATCAAAGGAACATTAGGTTGCGCAAATTTGATACTGGAAAAGCACGGTCGCTTGGCGGCCATGTTGCAAAATCCCTATTTACCTCCCGACAAAGCACAATGGTTTAAAGTCGTTGTTTCTCTGCACAAAACTTAACATTCTTTTAGCTGCTACAGCCTGATGAACGACCCTTTTCAAAAGCCAAACACATTACCGCAGTCGACGAGATTTGGGCTATCAATTTCTTGACTATCGACTTCTAAATGATTAATTGAAAAGGTTTGTTGATCGGCAAATACTTGAATGAAAAAGACAATTTTATTTTTGCTACTAGAATGCAATAATAAGCTAAATCGGAATTAAAGACACCTCTAAATCTTTAAGCTTTAGCTACTGATAATTGACAAACTTGGAGACACCAAATAACGAGTTCTCACAAGAGATCGGAAAACGGTGCGAATGACTTAAATGATCTAAATTTTCCCAATCCAACCTTGATTTGGTTGTACATCACAGTAAAAGCTCGCTGCTTCCAAAAACCATATACATCTTGAAATCCACAAGGTTTTAGCGATTGAATGGATATTGAGAGTCTAAGAGAAAATGATATGCAGAGCGAGAAATGTTCGAATCACAAACAAAATCTCATATGCTATTTCAGTGTGGTAATGGAGCCATTCTAAAATTGAAGTAAACTATTCGAATTTTATTTACTCAAGCTATCGAATGATTGCTCAAGCGTTAAGAAAGCCTATGGGGCTTTTCCTGAGATATCGACGCACAGCACGGATAACGGAGAAGAGCGAATTTTTATGTATTGAACAGAAACACCTTGATTGCCCAGAGTTTCTGTGTCTTCCTTCCTCAATAGGAAAAGACTTTCTTCACTTTGATAAAGGGAAACAGGACGTTTTTTCTACTCTCATAAAATTTCAACGAATCTTGTTGACGTGTGATGTGTTCAACGTTTAATCATTCATTCTTAAAGCCATACTTGTTCGCATATCTGCCCTTGTTCAGTTTTCGCTCAATCATTTTCAGAAAGACTATAGTGAAAACTATGTAGACGACAAGCAGCAGGCACATTGGGCGAAAATTCGCAATATCGTGGATGACCCCTTTTGAATAATAACGTTAGTTTTCCGTAAGATAATAACTAGCTTTTGTGATAGGTAGAATGTAATAAGCCGAGGCATTGTTCCAATTGGAACTGGTTGAATTCCCTCAAGATGCTCTTTTCATTAACATTCTGGATAGATATTGGCGTGTCACCCCAAGTTATTTTTTCAACCAGCCGTCTTCTAAAAACCATTGAATTCTCAGCTTTTTTAGTAATTGCATAAGAATACTGCACAATGTTGTGGTACTACGTAAGGATGTCGTTGACATCGATGTGCTGTGACTATATGGGCAGGCCGATGAAACAAATTACAGTTCCCAAGACCGACTGTCTTTTAACCTTGGCATGCTTCAATACAATTCCTGATATTCTTCTTTAAACCGAACACGAGGTGTTACATGAAACTTTATTTGACAGCTGACGTTTCGGCAGTTCGCCTCCTTCAGAGCCTGGAAAGGTCAAATTGTCCGCAATCCAATAAGCCAAACACCTCCAACACTTCCTTCGAAAAAATCACCAGACCTAGATTTCAATCGCATCAAGCACAAAATCAACTCTCAACATACTCACCGCTTTTTATATGTGTTCCACCGGATGATTCAAGTGGAGACCACCGGAAGGCGATCACATATGCTCGTTATGCACCTTACCCATCAAAACAACAGTCTTAAATACTGACTCAAATCACGTGTGATAACGAGGCATTCCTCCCTGCGGTTTATGGTTGGATTGGTCGTATTAATCCAAAGTGCTTCAAGATCTTTCGCGCTGATGTTTTTTGTTCCTGCGCAAGGATGGTTACTTCGATCTCAAAATCAACTCCGCTCGTGCTTCTGTGCTCTATGCGTCCCTAGCGGGGTGTTTCGTCTATTAAGACGCTTGTCAGCTAGGTGTTCTTCTATGTGGGCATAGAGCGGCCTAGCCGTTTCGCCAATATATTTATCGCTACACGCTTTGCAAGAGATTAGGTAGACTGTACCTACGCTCATGCAATCACCATCTCCGCCGTTAGGACATATTTTACAATCTTTCATTATACAGAGACAGTCATATAAGCGGCTGCGAACTAGTTGGCGTTTTAGAGTATTCGGTGGTATTTCAATAAGAGCCACCAATTGCTCTAAACCCGCCCTTTTGAAACAGCGTTTCTAGCTGTACTAATCTCATTCGAAAAGAACGTTAGGATGAACGGGACTTTCCTTTCATTCGAGTTTTCGTTCGGAGGTGCATTATTTCCTCAAACCTAAGCCGAGGGGTTACAAATCCTTATCCATTAAAAGTGGACTATTACCCGAGCCAGTTTCACGAATTCTACTCTGTGCTCCTTCTCGGTACATACATTGGCTGCTGTTCGAAATATGTTTTTAGTAGCGCCTTTTTCGCATGTGAGGGATGAGAAGAGAGATAGTGAACCAGGATATTCTTATTACTTGGCTTTCGGTAACACTTTGTTATGTACCCACTCTCGCTTATGCTTATTTGCACGTTCAAGAAAGGGAGCGAATCATGTTTTGGTACATCACGGGTGAATTCTATATACTTTAACTGTTCATTCAACAATCTAAAGCAATTATCTAGCTCCGTTCATCCTCCCGTTCTTTTCAAAGGAGATTAGTACAGCTACGATACGCTTTTTGAAAAAGGCGGTTTAGAGCAATCGGTCGCTCTTATTGTAATATCACCGAATACTCTAAAACGCCAACTAGTTCGCAGCCGCTTATATGACCGTCTCTGTATAACGAAAGATTCTAAAATATGTCCTAACGGCGTAGATGGTGATTACATCAGCGAAGGTACAGTCTACCTAATCTCTTGCAAAGCGTGTAGCGATAAATATGTTGGCGAAACGGCGTAGGCCGCTCTATGCCCACATAGAAGAACACCTAGCTGATAAGCGTCTTAATAGATGGAACACCCCGCTAGGGACACATAGAGAACAGAAACACGGCGGAGGTGATTTTGAGATCGAAGTCACCATCCTTACGCATGAGCAAAAACATCAGCGCGAAAATCTTGGAAGTGTTTTGGATCAATACCACCAATCCAACTATAAACCGCAGGGAGGAATGCCTCGTTATCACACTGTGATTTGAGTCAGTATATAAGACTGTTGTTTTGATGGGTAAGGTGCATAACGAGCATATGTGATCGCCTTCCTGTGGTCTCCACTTGATTCATCCGGTGGAACACATATAAAAAGCGGTGAGTATGTTGAGAGTTGATTTTGTGCTTGATGCGATTAAAATCTAGGTCTGGTGACTTTTTCTAAGGGATTGTTGGAGGTGTTTGGCTTATTGGATTGCGAACAATTTGACCTTTCCAGGCTCTGAAGAAGGCGAACTGTCGAAACGTCAGCTGTCAAATAAAGTTTCATGTAAAACCTCGTGTTTCGCTTAAAGAAGAATATCAGACAAATTACAGTTTTTGGCAGTTATGGGATTTTGGTTTTGAGCCAGCCCTGTTTCCTTAATCGCCTCTTCGTTTATAAAATTTTGGAACAACAGCGACACTAGTTAAGAAAAGTTTTTGATTTACTAAAAAGATAATTTGTTCGTTGTGTTAATTTCCTTTGGGAGACCTTATGTACACTGATATGGGCGAGATTCTTGAAAATGTTAGTCACCGTAAACTGTTTGGTCATCATAACATGCTCAGACAGTTCCCAATGAGTTTTCGTTCAGACGCTCCTCTCTGACCCCTGCAAAGTCTGGAGACGATCCATTTACGTATTGATGTTTACGCTTCCATATTATTGGAATTCGACCTCTCCATACTGCTGTAGAAGCAGCGATTCACCTCTTGAGTTCCAAGTTGATTTTTCATGCGACGAGAGATAGGATTGCTTCGCGAGCGCAACGCGTTCCATTCGATGTGGCAGTTCTATCACTCCTTGAAAATCGATTGATCTTTCTGACTCGTAATCTCCAACTATGTTTCCGAACTTGATCCAGAAAATACAGTTTTTTCCACAAAAACAAATTTTTCGTTTACCTATTCTGTGCAGAATTTTCTTCCGCATCGTTTAATGTGTTTTTCAACAGAATTGTTGCCAGTGATGAGAAATGGATCTTCTACAAGAACTAGCGTCGTCCAAATCAGTGGTTGTCACCAGGTCAGCAAAGAACACCTACACCAGGACCAAGTCGATTTGCGCCAAAAGCAATGTTGATCATTTCCTGGAACCAAAGTGGGCCGATTCATTGAGACTTGTTGCAAGCCGGTCAGACCATCAACGCTAAGCGATATTGTCAGCAGCTGGACCGTTGTTATGAAGCACCGTCCCTGTCACCGCCTTCGCCAAGTCATTTTGCTTCAAGAAAATGGAAAGCCACAGGTTGCCAAGGAAACAAGCAAGAAGCTGACCGATTTGGGCTCTGAGCACTTGGATCATTCGTCGTATTCGCCAGACCCTGTCTTTGTCCGATGTCCATATCTTCAGATCGTTGGAGCACTGGTCGAAGAAGAAGAAGTTTCGAGACACCAATTATTTGCGTCGATAATTGACTGGTGTTTGCTTCGAAGAATAATGAGTTTTATGAGCGCGGAATTAATTTTATGCCGGAATGTTGGCAGAATTGCATCCAGGCAGACAGAGAATAGAGCAGTGAACACCAAATTCGTTGAGCAGAATTGAATTAAACTTCATGAGTTTGTTATCGTTCACCTGCGCATTTTCTTGCAAACACTTTGGTAAGAAAATCCTTCCGCATTTGGTCCAAAATTTCAAAAATAATTTTCCAAGTAATCAAAAGTATCAAATAACATCAATTGAAGTATTTTCTGTCTGCCTGGATGCAATTCTGTCAACTTTCGACATAAAAATAATTTCGCGTTTCGTAAACTCATTATTCTTCGAAGCAAACACCAGTCAAATCTCGACGCAAATAATTGGTGTCTCGAAAGTTCTTCTTGTCCAACCAACACTCCCGTGATTTGAAAAGATGGAAATCGAACAGAGACAGGTGTCTAGCGAAAACGACGGATGATCCGAGTGCTCAGAGCCCAAATCGGTCAAATTCTTCCTTGTTTCCTTGGCAATCTGAGCCTTTGCATTGTCTCGAAGCACAATGACGTGGCGACGGCGGCGACAGGGATGGTGCTTTATAACAACGGTCCGGCTGCTGGCAATATCGCTTAGCGCTGATGGTCTGACCGGCTTGCAACAAGTCCCATCGAATCGGCCCACAACGGTTCCAGGAAATGATCAACACTGCTTTGGCACAAATCGATTTGGTTACGGTGTTGGTGTATACTAGTCAAGAGCAATCGAGTGTGCAACGCTCTATGTTTGGTGAGATTTTCACTGGACATAGAGTGTAAAACGTTCGTCGTCGGTAACTCTTAGTATGGGGACTGGAGCACCCACATAGGATTGGCAAAATACAAGAAAGGATAACTGCCCGACTGACGAGATCGCAAGATCGAAACACTTGTGTCGGGCTCTATAAGTCAGCCTTCTTTGATAGACCACTGACATGCGTGGCTCAAAAAATGATTATTAAGCATATTGAAGTTTGAGCTGCGGTCTTAAGAAAACACTCGTAACAAAAGATACAAAATCCCATATTTACCAAGAACTGTAATTAGTTTCATTGGTCTGCCCATATAGTCACAGCATATCGATGTCAACGATATCGACACGCAATACCATGAGACTGTTCAGTATCTCTACGCAATTACTAAGAAAGCTGAGAATTCAGTGGTTCTCAGAAGACGGCTGATCAAAAAAAGATAGCTCGGGATGACACGCCAATATGGATTCAGAATGTTAAAGAGATGAGCACTTTGAGGAAATTCAATCAGTTCTAATTGGAACATTGCTTCGGCTCATTGCATCCTAACTATCACAAAAGCAAGTTCTTATCTGACGAAAAACTAACGTTATTGTTTATAAAGGGGGGGGGGGGGGGAGGCATCCACCATATTGCGAATTGGCGCCCAATCTGTCGGCTACCTGCCGTCTACATACTTTTCACTCATGTCTTTCTGAAAATTATTGACCAAACGCTGAGCAGGGGCAGATATGCGAACAAGTATGGCTTCGAAAAGGACTGATTAACCGTTAAACACATCACATGATAACAAGATTCATTGAAGTTTCGTGAGAGTCTGAAAAAACGTTCTGCTTTCCTTTAATGAAGTGAAGAAAGTCTTTGCCGTATTAAGGAAGGAAGACACAGAAACTCTGGACAATCAAGGTGTTTCTATTTAATACATAAAAATTCGGTCTTCTCCGTTATCCGTACTCTGCGTCGATCTCTCAGGAAAAACCCCATTCAGGCTTTCTTGAAGTTTGAGCAGTCATTCGATAGCTTGAATGAAAAAAATTCGAATGGTTTACTTCAATTTTAGAATGGCTCCATTACTATACTGAAATAGCATAATGAAATTTTGTTTCTCATTCAGACATTTCTTGCTGCGCGAAGCATTTTCATTAGACTCTCAATATCCATTCAATCGCTCAGATCTTGTGGTTTTCAAGGTCTATATGGTTTTTGGAAGGAGCTTTATACTACGATGTAGCAACCAAAATAAGATTGGTTTGGAAAATTCAGATTATTTTGTCATTCGCACCTTTTTCCGATCCTTTGTGAGAAACGCGTTTTCACTGTCTTCAAGCTATAACAATTATCTGATAGCTCATATCTTAGAGATTTTAGAGATGTCATTTGTTTTAATTTAACTTCATTATTGTACCCTAATAGCGAAAATAAAATTGTCTTTCTCATTCAAGTATCTGACGCTGAACAAAGCTTTTCATGGAATCATTCAAGAGTTTATAGTCGAGAAATCGATAGCTTGAATCTCGTCGACTGCGGTATGTGTTTGGCTTTTGAAAAGGACCATTCATTGGACTGCAGCAGCCAAAAGAATGTTGAGTTTTGTGCAGCGCAACAACGACGTCAAACCATTGTGCTTTGTCGGTAGGTAAATAGCGATTTCGCAACATGGCCGCCAAGCAACCGTGCTTTTTCTAGGAACCCAATATTTCTCTGATTGTTACAGCGCAACAAGAAGTCCCTTTCAAAATCAAATATGTTAACATGTCATGTGGTCTGGTAAAGGCTCTTGTACAGCCCGAGACACGTGTTTCGTCCTTACAGACTCATCAGCCGGGCAGAACCCGTCGTCTGTCGATCTTTTTATAGTCAGTTCTCTTGGGAGCGTCACACTCCTCATGTATAGTTATCGACGACCTACGCTTTACACTCTTTGTCAGGTGTCTATGTCATTCACCTAACACAGAGTGTTTTCGCACTCGATTGCTAGCTGGCTGGTATTTTATCATATTATACCTTTCCTTCGAGTGCTTTATAAAGTTAACTGACTATGAAAAGATCGACAGACGACGGGTTCTGCCCGGCTGATGAGTCTGTAAGGACGAAACACGTGTCTCGGGCTGTACAAGAGCCTTTACCAGACCACATGACATGTTGGCTCAAATAATAATGAAAGGATCTATTGAAATTTGAGCGTGGTCTTAATAAAGCACTCGAAGGAAAGGTCAAATATGTTATTTAATCTTCCAGATTTGAACGATAGCATGATCACGACTTCTCAAGAAAAAAGTTTGTCCAGCGGAAAATGTTCCAATGAAGAATATAATTTCATTCTGACCTTCACAGCGCAATGAAAAGTTTTTATGAAAACGAAGTACACTATTGGAATTGACGAAATCTAATCTAACGAGTGGATATCAAGAGTCTAGAAGAAAAGTTTTGGTAAGCGAAAAATGTCGTGAATGAGAATCAAGATTTAACTCATGGTGCATGGTGCAATAGTGAAGGCATTTTGGACACAAAACACACCACACTGTTGCTTTTATTTCAGATATCTAATGACTGACGTTTCTGCTGCGCTTTAGTTGGAGTCGAAGGACAGCCAAGCGAGGGGAAAGGAATTCATGAGAATTGAGGTGATAGGTTGTGGATGAGAGGACGACAGAGCCTACGACGCCAGCATTTCGTGGCGTGAAATTTTCTTCTTGAATTACTAGCATCCCATCGCTGAGTTGACGTTTGCCGGTCTTCCTGATTTTCGATTGTTGTACGGCAATCACATGACATTTTGTGCAGTGGCTGCGTCAGAAAAGGTTAGAAGATCGGTGCTAATGGAGAGCGTTCTTGCATTGTACGTACAGAGTAAAAACAGGTATACCGAGTATTCCTATCCTCTCACTCGTTGTCTCACCGCCTGACAGCATAGACCGGGGACCCAGTGTGCGGAGTACTGAAGCTGGTTTATTGCTGATTGTGCCGATTGGTTCACTGGGAATCCTGACTTTACCTTGCAAAGATATTTCAGGTATTCACGATGTTAGTTTCAAGAAATCAGCCTTCAGCGGCAGATACTCGGATTTCCCACCAACTGATTCGGAGGTGGTGATAAACACAAATCCAAAGAACGAAAAGTAAACCGACCGCGCATCGTAGAAGCCAAAAGCCTTCAAGGAATTCAAGGAACAAGCAGGATTCCGTGAAGGATTTGCTGCATGAACCACATCCAAACCGTATCGCGGGTCGTTGAAGTCTGTCGGGAATACCATATGTCCTTAATCCTAGCATTTGTCGACTACGAAAAGGCGTTTGATAGCGTCGAAACGAATACAGTCCTATGAGCGCTATGGTGGATAAGCGACGTATTCGGATCTTAGACAACTGAACAAGCTCTCGGCAAGGCGGTTTTTACGAAAGACTCAAATAGTAGAGCACTCTCTTTACAAGACTTTAGGAGCGTCAAAAATTTCAGTGGAGCACATCACAGCGGTTGTCATTGAAATTGATTCCCTTCTAAATACGAGACTATTGTTACACGTTGTCAGACTCCCCAACGGAAAAGATACTTAGGCCTATAGATTTTTTTCAAAGCGAGTTTGAAATACCCTACCCATGAGATAGACTTAATGAAGAAGATTATGGTCCTTTAGACTATCCCGCGGAGGTGCAACCCCTCTTAAATACAAAACAACAAGTCATAAAAGCTCTAAGTTCTTCTTGCTAACTTACAGAAAAATTTTGGAACATATGAAGACATCAATATCTTACATCACTACGGGAGAAATACCAAGACCCATTATCTAAGAAAAGGGGCTCAAAACATACTCCCAAAGAGGGCGATGTCGTACTCGTCGTACTCATAGACGACCCCTACAACCAAGGCATTTCTGGAAAGTAGGCACAATAAAGGAGCTTGTCAACAACAAACAAGGAAATTGTCGGAAAGCAGTCATTTTCCTACCATTACGACGTCTTATCCGAAGACCACTAAATCTTCTAATGCCTTTAGAAATAGACGATACAGAATCCCAAAAGATAGCCCTTGATAAACCTTGGCCAACAAATAAAGCGAGTGCTTCACGAAGTGATCAAAACGCAAATGCATCAGGTATCATTCCATTCACACAAAAATCAACAGAGACCGAATCACAATTCAGAAACTATAACTTCCTCCGAGGAAACCTATCAACTACAAAGTCGAACTGCATTTTCTTAAATTAAGCGAAAAATAAATAATTAATAAAACAACCTCAACTCGGGGCTATTCGTATCTAGACCCCCAACGGTCGTGGCATAGATAGGACCAGGCTCAGCTTGAGGCCACCTCCCATTAGGTCCCCGACAATTCCCCAATTCAAGAGACATATTTTCATACATTCTTACTTTTTTCGGTTTTTCTTTCATCTTTTCTCACATTTTCCTATTGGTCGTTAATATCACGCTTCACCTAAATGTCAATTCCAAGCCTCTATCCCTTTACAGAAAAAACTTTCGTCTTCGAACGTGCGAGGCGGCGCGATGTTCAAGCTCATCGACCCACTGATCTATTAAGCATAGAAGAGGATCCTTTCGCGAAGCCTGAATATAGCAAACCTCCCAAGGGAGTTTTCCAATCTTTTCAGGAATTACATGATAATTTAGGCAACGCAGATAGTCCACGAACTTAGAGAGCAAGTGGTATCGCAGAGGTTCGAGGACCGTAGACAGAAATGGTCCAAGTGGCGAGGGCAGCACCCAGCTGCTAGCAACCTCAACAGTCAGTTCGATCGCGGGGCATCATCCGAACGGTCGTTTTCTTCATCCAGACCACCTCACCTCAAATCGTAATTGATCCACTATTGCTCTCTCCACACAGTCTCGTTATCGTGTAACTAACTGCTTTCATAAGGTTGCGTTCATACAACTGTCAGATGAACTCAGTAGAATTGCGAGCGTAACATAGCGCTTTCTTGGCGGAGCAAACTCACTTTGGCTATGCTCACCCCATCACCGCGGTTTAGGGATTCTGCCTATATATAACCAGTAGTGACCCCACTGCTAACACTACATACTCCCCCACTGGATCCCGCCGCCGGTGCTTCTACTTCGGAGCGAACATAACAACCCCAAACATGCTCCCTCGCTTAGTCATGCTCCTCAGTTACAATAACATTGTCACTTGCAATAACATCATCACTTACAATAACATCCACTACATCATCACTTACAATAACATCATCAGTTACAATAGCACCGTCAGCTACAATAACACCACTTACCATAATACTGTCGCTCACGATAACATTCGTAGTATCGTCGGATGACGATACCTCTCATCAATCGGTCACTCATATTCACCTAGGCATATGTTCGCATAACGATATGTCGTGATCATGTATATATTATTATTATATTATCATTATAGTAATGTATGTATACTATAGGTTGTTTGGTATAATCCATATAAAGGATTTGAACTTTGCTCTCTTGTCCTTTGCGAGACACAAGTTGGCAGTAGATCACAATAACAAAATCACTGAACCTTCACCACATCCAATGATGTGGAAGTGTTAGTACCAATACGTAGATCAATCATCTCCAGACTTTGCAAGGGTCAGAAAAGAGCGTTTGAACGACAACTCACTGGGAACTGCCTTAGCATGTTATGACGACCCAACTGTTTACGGCGGCAGACTATTTCAAGAACCTCGCCCATACCAGTGGACATAAGAGCCTACCAATGGAAAGTAACACAACGAACAAGGTATCTTTCTAGTAAATCAAAAGTTTTTCTTAACCACTGCCGCTGTTGTCTCAAAATTTTTTCAACAAAGTGGCGATTAAGGCTACCGGACTGGCTCAAATCCAAAATCCCATAAATACCAAAACTGTAATTTGTTTCATCGGTCTGCCCATATAGTCGCAGCACATCGATGTCAACGACATCGCCACGTAATACCACCAGATTGTGCAGTATTTTTTTATGCAATTACTAAGAAAGCTGAGTATTCAGTGGTTTTCAGAAGACGGCTGGTTAAAAAAAAAACTCAGGGTGACACGCCAATATGGATTCGCAATGTTAAAGAGATGAGCACCTTAGGGAAATACAGCCAGTTCTAATTGGAACAATGCCTCAGCTCATTACATTTTATCTAACACAAAAGCAATTTCTCATCTGATGAAAAACTAACGTCATTGTTTAAAAGGAGGCATCCACAACACTGCGTATTTTCGCCCAATCTGCCTGCTGCCTGTTGTCTACATAGTTTTCGCTTAAGTCTTTCTGAAAATGATTGACCAAACGCTGAGAGGCAGATATGCGAACAAGTATTGCTTCGAAAAGGGTGATTAACCGTTGAACACATCACACGATAACAAGTTTCATTGAAGTTTCGTGAAAGTATGAGAAAACGTTCTGCTTCCTTTTATTAATGTGAAGAAAATCTTTGCCGTATTGAGGAAGGAACACACAGAAACTCTGGACAATCAAGGTGTTTTCGTTTGATACATAAAAATTCGGTATTTTCCGTAATTCGTACTCTGCGTCGATCTCTAGGAAAAACCCCATTTTTAAGCTTCCTTGAAGTTTGAGCAATCATCGATAGCTTGAATGAAAGAAATTCGAATGGTATACCATATTTTCAATATGGCTCCATTACCATACTGAAATAACAGAAATGAAATTTTGTTACTCATTCGAACATTTCTCGCTGTGCGAAGCATTTTCATTAGACTCTCAATATCCATTCAATCGCTCAAATCTTGTGGATTTCAAGATGTATGTTGTATATGGTTTTTGGAAGGAGCGAGCTTTTTACTGTGATGTGCAACCAAATTAAGGGTGGGATGGGAAATTTTGAATCATTTCCGTCATTTGCACCGTTTTCTGATCCTTTGTGAGAAACTCGTGTTTTTTTTGCTGTTTTCAAATTTTGCATTTCGAGTGTTCTTCAAGACCACGCTCAAATTTCGATATGTCAAATAATCATGTTTTGAGCCACGCCTGTGGTTTGCTATATAAGGGCTGACTTATAGAGCCCGATACACGTGTGTTTCAATCTTGGCGATCTCATCAGTCGGGAGGTATCTTTTCGCCTTTACCAATTTCCTCTGGGTGCTCAGTCCCGTATACTAAGAGCGCAGGTTGAAACAAGGTCGAAATACATGTATCGGCTCTAAAAGTCTGCTCTTATATAACAGACCACATGCGCGGCTCAAAAAACGATTATCGGGCACAAAGAATTCGTCAATCATAACAGAAGGAGTACACAAATCAGTGATCAGTCCTATTAAGCGTTCCAAAAGTCAGTGACATCACTATGCATTCCATAAGAATCACTGAAGCAGGAAAAAAGCATATATCAAACACAAATTAATTTGTATATATATGATTTCACAAATTAATTTAATGTTTCAATTCATGAAAAGTCACTTTAGATGAACTTATCAGAATCGTTGATTCCTTTTCGGTACAACGTGAACAGACTGCATTCATCTACAGTACTGAAAGTGTTTACAATTCCTGGAGAAGACTGTGGACGCACAGATGATCGACTGCGTTTGCAACTGTAAATGAACTCTCAATCACGAAATGCGGGGCATTTTTCTAGATGCAGTCCACCAGCATGGACGACGTGACAGTAAAAGAAGTATGTAAGAACTGTCTAGGAATTTATATAGGCAGTGCTGAAAAAAATTCAAGAACACAAATATTTGCATTCCGATAGCCACTGAATAGGGCCAATGGCCACAATATGACTTTTATTATTCTTAAACGTACAGTACAGCGCAAATTGACCTTCATCACTTCACTTCTGCTCAACACTCTATTTTTATCCAGGATCGTTTTTGAGAGTGCTTTCAATTCAACGGTAAAAAGAGCCTTATGCTTTTGAAATACTATTGCGCTTATCCGACTAAATGGTGGATTTTTATCGGAGCATATCTCATTCACAACTCAATAAAATATTGCACACTGTATAACAATACTTCTCATGACTATCATGCTTGATAAAGTGTGACTCTGAAAGTGTTGCCAAAATATCGATAAGCTCAGTTAAGCTAATAGACAAACTAGCCACATTTCGTGCCGTGAAAGAAAAATGTCTAAAAAAGGTGATCCTGTCTTTTTTGACGTTTTCCAAATGGTTTGCCATCTACTGCTATCACTGAATAAGGCTTTTTGAGAAACAGAAGGAGAACTCCAGAAAATTTCGTGTTGAACTCGTTGGTAATAAGCGGACTCCAGAACGACCAATGGGCGGCAGTATTATTTTAGCTTGCATCAAACTCAGAGAACGAATACTTCAAGTGGCCCGAGTTTTTCTAAATGATCACGAAGAGTATAATCATTTGGACAATGGAAACACTTCACAAAAATTCCGTCCTTCTCAACAAAAACGAAAGTGGCATTTGTTCACGATAGTTGCACAGAATATGGTATTGCGAGCAGAATTATAAGTTGAATCAATATCGAATTTTACTAACAGAATATAAGTATTCGACGACTTCGTGATCTGTGAATCGCCCTCTTAAAAGTAATTTTCTTTTCAATTTTTCCATAATTGACCTCTGTTTGTGTTTTATAGTTTAGTCCTCTTAAAAAATAAGCGGAACGTGATCTCATCAAATTTTCAAAATTAGCATTTTATTGTAAGTAATCGATGTTTCAGGCAGGGCCAATGCAAAGCCCTTTCGCTGGAGTGCACTGCTTCCCCGCTGCACATTTTGAGCACGGTTCTCCAACCTCGTAAATCTTACTCACAAATCGATTTCCCTCTGTAAATTACATTTTTCGTTCTCAACAAAGTAGCCAAGTAGAAAAACTGCAAATCATGGTCAACTCACGCATTTTTTTATTGGCATACCACAAGCGTGCCTTCAATAACAGTCTCGAATGCCACAACCAACATATCTTGCTCCCTGCCATAACAACTGAATCAAACACGATAAAAAAAATTACGGCGGTAAACCTTTCACCCAGATCAAGCATTTTTCTGTGATCGAACTCAGTCTCATTTCGTTTTCCCTTTGAAGCATATGATGGATTATGATCACGTAATCTCACACATGATAACAAACTGATATTGCGATGTAAGAAGGAGTATTAGCGATGTTATAAACGTTATATGGTTGGTTTCTACGTAGATTATTCAACAGAAGGCTCAGAGAAGCGGTGAGTGCGTGAAAAGATGTTTTTTATTTTTAGTGCGATTGGGATACATGGTCCATGATTATTCTGCCAGAGTTATGGAGGCACTTGGCAGAGAGTCGCAGCCAACTCGTTCCTCTAGGCTCTTTGTAAGTCGGATTCGCCGAAATGTTAATTCAAGTCATTGATTTACATGATAACAACGTCATATTAAGCTCCAGAAAATAAAGAATCATTATCATGCCGATGTTAATAATAGGTCTTCTCATAAATTTTGTACTAGCGCACTAAACTTCAAATTTATAACTTGCATAGATTAACGTAAGTCATGCGATAGCCCAAATCTCGACAATTTTATGCTAGCGTTGATAAAGCGAAAATAAAATCATGTTCTGTACTCGAAGAAGTTAGTTCATCGCTTCAACACTAAAACGGGCTTACTAAGCATGAAAAAAGCAAAGGATTTTTTTGCTTATAAAGTAACAGAACACAGTCTCCTTGACAACTTTTATACGAAAGAAACCTAAAACTTTTCCGGAAGGAAGAAAAAAATTTCAAATAAAAAAGAAAAGTGCGTGGCTAACGATTGAGGTGCTTTTTCGGATTGAAATGGGTGATCTCAGTGTCACTTATTTGAAAACTTTTTCCCTTTCCGGAGAGATTTCTTCGTTTTCAAAGAAAGTCTTTGTTTCATGATCTATAGGTATAGAATTTTTTTGATTACCTTGCCAAGTCAACCCTCTCTTTAGTTCAAGCGACGAATTAATTGCTTCGAATAATATGGTTTGTGTTTGCTTCAATAGTGCCCTATATAGACCGTTTTGAAATAAGTTCCGGCATCAAAGTGTCGAAATTCAGGATATCGAATAACCAACAGGAATTTATATATTTTATCAGTTTCGGTGTTAATTGTTCTACTGTCAAGAACTTATAGAAAGGTCTCAGAAAAGCGGTCGCTATAAATAGATGATGGAATGTTGTACAGTTAGATACACATCTTTAGACCTTTAGTTTGGTTATAAATCTATTCCTTTCTAAAAAACATGCCTTAGTAGCCACTCATTTCTTGCCAACTTTTGTTATTGCGTTATTTTATCTCGAAAATAATCTGTATTTTCCGAGATCAAAAGGATGCCGTCACAGCTCTTTATCTACACTTGATTTAGGCGTAAATCATAATGCCATTGATGAATTATAAAGAATTTTGCTGCTAGCGTAAAATGATTAGACCAATGGTGCGTAAATTCGTTTTTTCAAGGAACGCAGAGTTGCACTCCCTTCGTCCAAAGAAACATCCGATTAAGATGCATTGCGCACTTAAAAATTGTTCGTTTCTGATATATCTTTGCTTGACTGAGCAGACACGGAATCACTCGTGCGAAGAATGATGCTACCATATTGTGGGTCTCCGAAGTGACTAAATATGATTGTAGGGGGAAAGCTCGTCAGGTTCATTTACCGTTTACTAGCACAGATTTCTAAGCCTACCCCTTCAGCAAGAACTTTCTATGAAGAGTGTTATAATCATTCCAAAGCTTAGATTTCGGGCTAACGCAATAAATACCCTCTTTTTGGAAGATTCATTATTGGTCTCCAACTAAGTCTCCGAACTTGATCCAAAAATTTAAAAATTTTTTTGCAAGTAATCAAAAGTATCAAATAAAATCGATTTGAAGTATTCTCCGTCTCCCTTTGTTTTGGAGCATAATGTCACCATTGATGAAAAGTGAATCTTTTTTAAGAGCCGTTTAAATCAGTGGTTGTCACCATCTCAGCAAGGAGCACCAACACCGAGACCAGGTCGATTTGCGCCAAAAGCAATGTTGTTCAATTTCTGGGACCGAAGTGGGCCGATTCACTGGGACTTGTTGCAAGCCGATCGGGCTAAGCGATATTGTCGGCAACTGGACCGTTACAGTGAAGCAAATCCACGCCACCGCGCTCGCCAAGTCATTTTGCTTCAAGATAGTGCAAAGCCACACGTTGTCAAGAAAATTAAGAAGGAGCTGACCGATTTGGGCTGAGAGCACTTGGATCGTCAGCCGTATTAGTCAGATCTGTCTCCATCCGATTTCCATCCCTTCAGATCAATGGAGCACTGGTAGGACAAGAAGAAATCTAAAGACATCAATCATTTGCGTCGAAAATTAACTGGTTGGTTTGCATTGAATAATAATGAGTTTTATGAGCGCCGACTTGATTTGTTGCCGGCAGACAGAAAATACTTTCAGATGAAGTTATTTGATACTTTCGATTACTTGGAAAAATAATTTTTTGAATTTTTTGGATCAAGTTTGGAAACTTAGTCGGAGATCTAATATAATGCTGTAGAATACAAAAAAATGTGTTTCACAGCGGCCGTGCAATTCAATTATTGCTTCACTGGAACATGAAAAGCCCATGAATGTGTAGAGAAAATCTTTTAGTATTAGAATCAGACGCCTATTCAGAAAGTTTCTTCCAAAGCAGAAAGACAACTCTTCAGTCAAATAGAAAAAATTGCATTTCACACAGCCGTTATCAATCGATAATCTCAGGCAACCCCTGTCTCACCCCATCTTACAACCCGTGAATTGTCCAAAAACCTACCCGCGCATGTTAATCAATCTTATTTTCACTGCTACATTGCACATAAAAGCTGTTTTCAAAAAGAAGAGGGTTGGATTTCTTGAATCAAACGTTACTGAATGATTATTAATTGTCCTAGAGGAAGACCAGTAGGGTTCTTTTTGTTAGATAGCACAGCATGAAAAAAACGACTTCTTCCGCTGGATATAAGATCTTCATTAAAGTCTTAGTAATCGCTCTAAAGCTGAATCTCTGGCTATCGCGGTATGCGGCCGACTTCTCGGGAAGACCATTTCATAAGACCATGAAAATCAGAATAAAATTGCGTTTTAAAACAGCCGCTCATTTCAACTATTGCTTTGCTGGAAGCACAAAAACACATGAACTTGTGGAGGATTTCTTTCAGTAACACAGTCGGACGTTCGGTATGAACCTCTTTCCGGAGCGGTGAAAAAAACCTAACCAAATAACAGAAGTCGCACTTTACACAGGTGCCATTGCTCGATAATCGCGCCAATCGCCCTGCAGCTTCAGACCTTAGCCCATGAACTGGCCAAAGCACATTTGCTCACATATGTGAAATCTTATTTTTCCTGGTGATTTGCACAGCAACGGTCTCACCAAAAATTAAGCACAGCGTTGGAATCCCTCGCTACGAAATGATTGGTAACAATTCGAAGAAAAAGCTCTGTCTTGCGAGTAAACCGCGTGTGTAAGACAAAGATGTTTTCCTATTATTAAAGCGTAAAAATGAGGACTTCCTTTGAGAAATGGTTACATAGCGCGTTAAGCAGACACATAAGCTTTTTAATGATTTGAACAACAAGGATTTTGACATGATTGTCACGATCCTAGCGCAGGATTCAAAGACATCCACGCGCAAAACTCTTGAGGCATTTTGGATAAACGCCCAAAATCCCGAAACGAGCCGGAGGGACGAGTGCGTCACCATCACACGAGATCTCGCGCCCTTTCTTCGTTTGATCTTCTAACCTGGCCTAGACAGCATATAAATAAGACCATCCGAATCATTCAAACAGACTATTACTACATACGCCCAGGCTCTGAAGAAGGCGGGTCGCCGAAACGTCAGCCAAAATTCTACGACTAATTTACCAACCTCGCGTCAGCTAATAAATATAAGTTTTCTCGATTTTGAATGATTGTTAACACTCTTGTACAAAATTCCTGTCCAGAGAGAGAGATCCTCCAGTGCAGTCTAACGGAAAAGTAACAAAAGTGTTCTGTACAGCGAGAAATAGTCGCGTGTGAAACACAATTTTTTTTTCGCTGAAACGTTATAAATGGGTCTTTTCAAAAATGGTTATGTATCCAGAATTTAGGTTTTTGAATGATTATTAGCATTTTCTGAGAAAAAGGAATAGACACTAAAATCCGTGCTACCAAACGGAAAAGCACCGCTTGTCAACATGTCCTTGAGCTTTGGATGTGTCTAGAGAAAGCCTTTCTCCGGTCCTCTGTCAGATGTTGCAGTTTCTCGTATGCACACGGAAATGTTCAGCAGAACGTACATAGACATGCTTGAGAATAAACAGAATGCTCTGAATGGGCTTAGGTGTTGACACCACTCAAGAAACATGCAAAAGAACTTCTGCTTTCTGATTAATGATCATCCATGTCTGATAGTCTTCCGACGTTTTTATCTTTTCCTTTGAACAAACAGGTAAATAAATGATAGGAAAAACGGCTCAATTGCAACAGAAACAAACTCGGACTAGCACTCGTACTGCACACTTAGTGAATGCTTATCATTTGAGAGATGAAAGATAATAGGAGGTGATTGTCCAAATTCCTCACCTGGTATAATGACCAGTTTGACTTGGTTGGTTGGACGATTGCTGGGTAAGAACATTCACTCATCGAACATCGTAATCCTCTAGCTCTGCGAACCAACTTTCTGTACCATTGAGTTAATCACAATGGATGAATGTGATATTTTTTTCCTAATAATGCTTCTCAACCGTTCTTTTCGTTCTCAAACCGCTGCGCAGTTATTCTACAGTTATGATAAGAAAATAGCAGAATTCATCTTACCATTTCAGCTATAACGCGCTTGTCAAAATAAGGTGTGTAGACAATGTAGAGAATTTTTGCCAACATTGTTGCCTTGTGAATGCGAGAACTGACAAAATCCGGCATGATATGTGGCCGGATGCTCGAGTTCGCGATTGTCCTTCTAAATGAAATTTGATGAGAAGTTCTTCTTATAGGTAATACAGCGACTAAGCTAAGTATGGAAAGAATGAAATCAAACCTCACACCAGCTTTGGCATTGCGGCGGCTTTTGAAGCCCATTTGTCAATTTTATCTACAGCTCGTCCTGTCGCTACAGCGGATCTGGAAGACAAAAACAATTAGTCGGTTCTCTACTTTTTATTCTGGTGGCGTCACTGAGATTGTAAGGAAAAAAAGAGGTTAGTACAGAAAATTTCACCTGCGGCAACTGACTTGAGTAGTGGCTATATATGTTTAGCAATTTCGCTTTTATTTCGTCGACGATAATCTCATGAGAAAGCAAAAATTATATTAATCAGCACAGAATAACTTTTATAGTTATTAAATCAAAAAATCGACTGTTTTTGAAACCCCGAAAAAAAAAACATTCAATATAAATCCAAAAAAGAATGATTTAAGCTCAAAAACGAGGTTGTTACGCCAGGGTCATACACCGGTGGTTCGGAGGTTCGTCCTCCTCGTCAGTGACCCCCGCCCCACATTCAGCCCTGCATTGAAGCAAGGAGGGAGGCGTATGTGGTGATGGAACAGTGTACAATGACACTGGTCCATCACCACCCCTCAGTCGATGGATTTTTTTTGCTGTTAGATCAAAACTAAATCAAAAGATTGACTGTTTTTGAAACCCAAAAAAAAATTCAATATAATTCAAAAAAAGAATGATTTAAGCTCAAAAACGAGGTTGTTACGCCAGGGTCATACACCGGTGTTTCGGAGGTTCGTCGATCTTTTGATTTAGTTTTGATCTAACAGCAAAAAAAATCCATCGACTGAGGGGTGGTGATGGACCAGTGTCATTGTACACTGTTCCATCACCACATACGCCTCCCTCTTTGCTTCAATGCAGGGCTGAATGTGGGGCGGGGGTCACTGACGAGGAGGACGAACCTCCGAACCACCGGTGTATGACCCTGGCGTAACAACCTCGTTTTTGAGCTTAAATCATTCTTTTTTGGTTTTTATAGTTATTATACGGCAGGATTTATTGGAACTACACGATGCTAATCCAGTGACAACTGCTGATAAATTCTAAATTTACAAAAATAATAAAGAGACTTCCTTATATTGTCATTCCGCACAAATGGATCATAATAAGCTTAGTGAAAGTTTAAGAGCGGATACATAGAGATAGTGCATTTCTGAACAATTAAGGGTAAAAGATAAAGCTTTAGTATTGGTCGATCCCTGAGAGATGCGCCATGCACTCGTCTTCAATTTCTAGATTCACTTAGGATGATTGAATGCATATCTGACCTTTAGAATGACTCTTAGTGGCCAACCCCTGTACAGAGTCAGTGCTGCTTATCCTCCTGAACAAACTTGATACCAAGCCACTGTTTCGCAAAGGATTGGGATTGGTGAGCCTTAAGCGTGAGATCGAATCATCAACCTTGTGTGCGACGCAGAGCACCTTCAATCACTCTACTAATGCGCTCTTTTACGAGAATTATCGCGCTAATAATCAAAGTTCCATCTTCAAATTACGCAAATCTGTAAGAGAAGTGAATAAGATAAAACTCTTTCTCAGCGAAAAACCCAGGAATTGGCTCACATCGGCCGATAGGATTTTAAAAGCTTCCATTTCAGTTGATAATGTTTAGAATGGGCTGAAATATGTTTGTTAATAGCCATTGCATGGATTGTACTAGACACATGTTTTCGTCATTTCTTTTTTTTCACATATTTCACCACTACAGAGCGTGTCAACAACTTTTTCACTTCATCGTTCTTCCGAATTCATCATGCGAAAAAATATCTAGATTTCCATGTGGAGGCGGTTACACCATGAGGAGTGTTTAATCTAATGAATATCACTGAATGCTAGCCTGCTTTGGCTTTTATTTCATGGAGATGTGCAACAATAGATCGGAATCTTGGCAGGCCGAGTGCGCTTCAATATTGGGACTATCACTATTGAACGACTATAGTACACCGTGTTAACTGCGTAACGCAAAATAATGCAGAGCTCAATGTGGGGAGTGGGCCACTGACGAAGGGCGAGACCTCAAAATACGTGTATGAACCTGGCGTACCAACCTCGCTTAGGCTTTGAACATTCCTGAGAATTTATAGTCCAAAATTTGCTCGCAGAACTCTGGAGGACTCCATCATGGATGATATAAGAAGACAAATCGATAAAATTAGGTGGTAAATGAAAAAATCATTCATATCGAGCTATGTGCCAACTTAACACAAGCTATAAAAATTGTGCATGTCCAAGAAGGCATTTCTCACAGCATCGGTCATTACGCCGTTACTTCTACAAATCTGAGACGCTCCATTGTCTGAAAGTCTTCATCAAATATATTCTTTAAAAGTAAAGAAATAAATATGAAATGGTTCGCCGTAAAACCTTATCCTCATGCCCTATTTGCATTATTGAACTGTATTGTGATACACAGCAACCACCGCGTTTGTGGCATAATGCAGAAAACTGGCGGCCTTACTACCACCAAACTTTGCTAATGTGCAGCCCTACTGCCTTCTTACCAAGCTGCTCTTCCGGCCGGACGCATAGTCCGTCTTTCACAACTTGAATTTGGGAAAACAGTACAGTTGTCACCAGTCCGACAATATTTACCATCGCGTCAAATGATGGAGTCTCCCATATAACCACTAAATCTCAATCCATGATGGCTTTGAATCACTAAAAATGAAGTACGATAAATGAGGACCCTAATTCTAAAAACAAGCAGTCGTTTGTAGACGTATAGTACTTGTAATTTAGAGGAAGAAGGATCCGGGCAGATCACTTGGGAACATCAAAGTTAGGTGTTTTGTTGTAGGCCATCTGAAAATCGATGTTCACAGTGCTTGATAGCATTTCAACAGCATTTTAGAACTCACATTCAAAAATTCAAACAATGATTTATTGTCTTGATGTACGCAAGAGTTCTTCACCTTCCCCACCATTCATCGAAAGCTTTTTTGATGTGACTTTTCACGTCAAACGTTTTTACACCATAGCTCCATAAAATCTGAAAATTCAGGAAGAATACGAGAGTTGTTTACATATCAGCTGTTCCAAAACATCGCTCTGAAGTTTGGGAAAACAACAGAGTATTGAACTGATTTGAAGATCGTTCATAAAATAATTGCCCGTACATCTCGTACAAAGCATCAAAGCTAGTTCTACACCAAGTCCTAGCGTAAGATGTACACCTAGTGCTTTTATTCGCTCAGCTGCTGTGTAACTAGCATCTATAGTAATGAATGCATGCGCTTACGAATTTAGTGCAAATTTCGAGAAGGCTTGCTACCCTTTTCTGTTTTTCAGGGGTAGTATAGGCCTATAGGGGGCGGAGGCTGTGGCCGATTGGTTGTGATGCTCGCTGCGGTGGGTGCTAGTCAATCCTCACCTCCAACACTTTTCCGCAGTCAACAACGGAGTTTTATGGAATACCAAAGCTAGGCTGTCCTCGAGATTGCAAAAAGACCCTCTCATCTAGTATTCCACATAATTCAAAATTAAGAAAAACAGCTAGAAGTTCCAGCGTATTTAATAGTTTCATTAAAGAGGTGGGATCTACGAGATTTAAGTTACTAAATGATTCTGAAAGTTTGAAGAAAAAGCTTTATACAGCGTGAAATATTTGAATGGGTAACATAATTTTATTAGTGCTGATAGAGCGCAGTTATGAAGCAATATTAAAAATGAATTGCATCGTTGAAATCTTTGATATTTGAGCTATCAGATAATTCTTAAACCTGAATACCAAGCAAAACGCGCGTTCTTCTCAAAAGATCGAAAAGTGCGGATGCTGAAAGCGATCTAAATTTGCTGAAACCCAATGATCATTTGTCTTGTTACAAAGCAATAAGAAATTCTTTTCAAAACGAAATACGTCATTGGAATCCTTGAGATTTGATCTATCCATTACTTATGAAAGCCTGAGGAAACAGCATTGTTCAGTGGGAAATAGTTAAATGAGGGAAAAATTTCATTTTTTTGTCTGTTTCAGCATAATAATGGTGCCATTAAAAAAATACTACCATTTGAATTATTTGACTCGAGTGTTTTCTCAGGAGCGCGCTAAAATTGCAATATGTCTGATAATATTTTTGAGTCTTGCATAGAGTTAGCTCAGACTAAAATCGACGTGCAACTAACGAGGCTTGAAAGGCCGAAAACACATGTATTGCACTGTCATGAGTGGTCCATAACGGACAACACACATGGCTGAAAAAATAATTATCAAGCATATGAAATTTTGAAGTGTGCTCTTGATCTTGAGAAACACTGGAAATGATAGTGATGATATTGTGATATTGCTGTACTTATTGTACAATATAGGTTGTTAGTTACAGCGATAAATATTGTTCTCTGATCCCATCATTCTTAAGATCATTAAGAAGAGTAATTAGATATTGAGAAATATGATATGCTTGTCTGGATGTTTAATTTCAATGCGAAGTCATGAAAAACATTCGAATATAAAGGTTTCATAACTTTAAACCGATGTAAGCTTGTGTCATAGCCGAACGCAATCTCGAAACTGGAAAGATTTCTAAATTTACACTGTAGCGGAAGTCACTAGTGAGGAAAGGTTTTCTCGCTAGTACCAAATTTAGCTGGCTTACTGAGTGTGCAGATAAAAGCAATTTAAAACACTGTCATGAAAATAAGTTTCTTCTTCCGAAAAGTGGATACACGATTCTATGAGGTGAGATGATGAGAAATCATAAGTCAAAGGAAAATTGAATATTCTATATATTCGAGTTGTTGAAATAAGAGGCTCAGCGTTGATTTAGGAGGTACTGATAGTAAACATGTCTAATTGTCCAAAAAACCTGCATCAAAACAACAAATCTGCTTCGTGCTCTGTCATGATTAAGCACTCACTGTTTTCGCTGCTTAAAATTAGCACAAAAGGGCCAGATGATGCACTCGATTGCTTCAAAATGACATTGCTTTGGCTTCTGATTGCGGTACGCTTTGAATTCACAACAGAAATTCACCTGCCTTCCTCTCTTTTGAATGATCCATTTTTGAAGAACGTGGGGTTCGTAGCGTGGCACCCATTAAGCTCATATTAATGTCGCCTTACACATTTTTCCCTCAACATTTAGCGATTAAATACTAATAAATATTCCGGTCATCACTGTAATGAGTCATTGATCTCCGGGAAGGAACGTGCTTTGTTTTACTAGCGAAAGTTTAATTTTTGCAATATTCACATTTGACAGGGTTTTGTGTCAAAAATGTAGCAATCCTGGGTAGATATTCAAAGTGAAAAATGAGCCTCATTGCACATTGCAGTTTAATATCTCGTGGTTAGGATGAACTGCCTTAATACAACGCAAATTAATTTCAGCATTATGTTCTCATCATAGCGGTTGCAGCAAGTGTGTTTCACTCAGCTGCTTGTTATGAAAATGTTATTGCATTATTAGAAAATTATCAGTGTGCCCGAATAACGAAAATACCTATGAAATGCGTAACACATATCCCAAATATCATAACGACGCACGATCCCATTTGGCAGAAAGACAAGAAAGTGATAGGGATCATAAACATGGCCCGGCGAAGAACATCTATAAACTAGTAAGAAAACTGATCTTTGAATCGTGAAACCTGCATGTAGGTGCTTACCTTCATAGATGGAGCTGTGAGTAGGAAAAGATAGCATAAGAACTTGTACAAGGTTGCGATTACGATTTTTCACGATAGAATCGTATGGGCAGAACAGACAGAAGTTAGTGCTCGGTATTAGTAAAGAAATTACGTGGTTGTTCCGAAAACAAATCAAACAAGTTCCCCAAGGGCTTCATTTTTCCAGAGAAATGTTGAGGTCATATCTGCGGACAAGCCAACTATGTAATTGAATGTCCCATTGGAATTGCTTGCCTATTAAGTTTGCTAAAGGTCTTCAACCAAATTCACCACCTCAGAATTTCATTGAAAGATGTTTATTTGAGCAAATACGATAGCGATAGGTTTGCAGCGATCTTGATTGTTTAGGTGCAATAGCGCATGGATATCAAAGGAATTTGACGTTAACAAGCTCATCAAGGAATCACTTGATACTTGGTGGGGCAAAGCGAAGAAGGCATACATACCTCAGAGCAATACTCAATCACGGTTCGAGACTACGACTTTTTTGTGTGCATTGGGTTTTCTTCTTGGATAATGCAAGACTTTAGAGGATGCATAGCATTGCTCCATTAGAGCTGGCTTCATTAGAGTCTGTTCCATCACGTTTCATCATTTAGTGACGACTATATCTCTTTTAATGACTAGAAAAATCCATTTTAATGAAAAATTGCCAAGTAGTGATCACACCTGCACGCCGACTGCACCTCAACAATTCACATGGTTGTAATTGGGTTAGAGCTGGCACAAGGTTGGTGAAAAGACCAAATAGCAAATCGCCTCTGATGACAGAAGATGAACAGGCACGGTGCTTGATTTGACACTGCCGAATGAGGATGGTTCATTTGCACGGTGCTCCTTTCACTTTTTTCGCCTCCAACGGAAGCCACATCGCGACAACAGCCTACTATAAGTAATCGACTCAGATTAATGCCACGTTGAAGGAGCAGAAGCTGCACAAACGCAGACCAGTAATTTCTTACGAAGTTCGTATTAGCTTAATAATCCAAAAATATAAATTGCATATGTCGACGACAAATGAACACCGGTTCTTGGGAATTTCTTGGATACGAAACTAATAGTAGGGGCAGAGAAAAGTTATTACGGTGATACAAAGTGAAGTTGTGGTTTTCACGAATCATCGGTCTATTGCAGTCGTGGCATACGGCTATTATTCAGACAATGCATCTTGCGTGCAACTCGTTTGCAAAACCTTTTTATAACCATTCAATTATAATCAGAGAGAATGTTTGAGCCATTGCGAAGTTGTTAATAACGAGGTTTTACATAGCAGTTGCATGTAAAGTGTATCATTTGATTAACATCTGTATGCCATTGACTAGAATAAAATGATGAAACCATGAGAGCCACAGTCTCACGTTGCATTGTAACAACGTTTACTGGTCCCTACTTTCAGCAGGGGGACCGACGGAGCGAATGGCTCTGATGACGCGGGCGAGACCGTCGAAACGTACGTACGTAAGACACTGATGTACAAACTTCAAAATATCTTAAAACATTCTCTCCAACTTTATTGAATGTTACGTGGTTTTATGAACCAGTCACATGTAAGGTGTTACTTGATTATGCAATTTGGTCAGACCGCAGCTTTATTAAATCTGCATACACGCAAGTTACTATTACATAGATGCATGAATATTGCCACGTGTACTCCGAATCATATGCCAATCATGGTCGGCACCAATATAAATGCCATCTGAATCCACCAACTTCTCGGGATCAATTTATAGCCGCGATCCCGAAAGAATTGGTCTGATATACTTTTAGTAAAAGAGATAAAACTCCTGTAATAACAAGAAACCTCCAAGCAGCCAATTAAGAAAAATAAAACGTAAGAAAAATCAAGTTTTGTTTATCTCATCTTTACCTGAAATGCTCTTTTGAACAGTTCATCACCTCAAAAGTAGACAATGACAAAGTCTGAAGAGCCACCAGTGGTTGCTTCTTCACGAAAAAGTAATAAAAAGTCGTTGAGATAAGAGTAAAACTCAAGTTAGGTCAACTTCAAACCCAAATTACGTTACCGCACGCTCGTGTGCCACCTAAGCATGAGTTGAGACCGTTATTATGCTTCTCTATCAGCCATGTTTCAAATCTAACTATATCTACCTCAGCAATTTTCGCCATCAGGAGCGATCTAAAGAGCACAAATTGGCAATAAACCCAGTTAAGCCAAAAACAAAGTGTTCAAATGGCGTGAGTGTGTAGGTCGGTGTGATACATTGCGTGAGTTCCTAGAGAGGGGAATCGCATGTTCCAAGCTCAATTGTGGATACGAGTTTTCCTCATTTTCGGCATTCTTGGGATTGTGTTTCAAATCGTAACCCATTATGAAAAAAGAATACGCAATCGAGAGAAAGTTCAGGTGTTAATAGGACTAGAAAATTGTGTCCAAAGAGCTGATGTTGTAAAGAACTTTATAGAAGAACATCGGTAAAGGTTGTTAGTGTGACGTGACTTACTCGGTTCTTGATAAGTCAGTGTGCATTGCAAAAGACTTGTAACTTCTTCAAACAGAAAAAGCCACTGATTGGAATACAACAGCTAAATTACTGTGGAGCTGAACCTCAAAGATCGTTAAACTTCAAGCGAAGCTGATAGAAGGGGTGAACTAAATGAATGAAGAAAACTGACTTCTAAAGCGTAATGAAAATAAGGTAAAGTATTTTAGCAAGATGAAAGGCAACAAACAAAGAATGTCATAAAAAATCACTGGAGCGATCACAATCACTCGTAACATCATCATAAATTGTGAGCTTACACCTCATTTGAGTTACGTGTGCTTTTGAAATCGGTGAACATGGACATCTCCACATTGATCGCAATTTTGCTTCTCGTTTTGCAGGTTCAGTATCACTTGAAAATTATTCTGCGTTAGTAAACTAAATCGAGTTCGAGGGTTGGGTTGTGAAATAATTATTGATGCGGTTTATAAGAAATCAATGTGATTAGCTAAGCTCTGGTTCAATTCCACAAACCCAACACTCTTTTGCAAACAATCAACAAGCATCAGGAAGCGCTTGGTCTGGTTATATCCAGAATTGCAAAGGGAATTGTGTGAACCAGCATTCTAGGACAAAAAAAAATGATAATGAGATCCTTAAACAGTCGTCGAAGAATTACGTTAAGTATCTAGAATCCGCACAGTATATGCCTTGATTTATTTATTGACAAAGCTTAGATTGTAACGATCAAATTGATAAATCGGTTTTATTAGATGATAGAATCAGTTCTTTTCTTTTCTTGAAACCTAAAAAATTACACAGTGCAATCTTTGCAGACATTAACAGTCATTGTACTGTTCGGACGCATCGAAGAAGCGTTCTGTGGACTGATTTGGAACAGAAATCACGTGTACATAGTAAGTTATATGTGCTTTCTTCTTATGCTTCTTATAAGGATCAAATCAATATGGTATGAATGCTCTAGTTGGCTCAGCAAAATGTTTTTGTACTTCTAAAAATTAAAATTATCATTATCATTAAAAATCAGAAATTATTCTGAAGAATGCAAACAGATTCTATTGTCGAAGAAATGGTACTTCAAAGATTCCCTTATAAAGGTCAAATCTGTGATTTCAGAAAGTGAAAAATCACTGAAATGTTACAGTTTTGTTCACACTCACATTATCATACAGAAACCATGGAATGTTTCGGAACAAACACCTCGAGCGCTTATGAAGGAGCACGCAATTTGCCCCTTAGACACTGCAAATCTGCGTGGATTTCGAACAGGAGATTATGGACAACTTGTCCGCAGTCCCTCAATCCTCTTTCATGTAGCTGATCGATTCGACAAAAAAATAGAAGTAGGTCAAGATTGCTAGAGTAGCTCTTATTTATCGCAATGTTTGTTATGGACTTTTTTCTAGAAAACTCAGAAAATGTCGCACTCTGCTTCTGCTGAACAAATGAAAAGTGATACTGATGTTCCTACATACATATATTCTGGTATGACAACATAAGAATATTGTACTTACATCTTGTCGACGTTATAGAATCTACTGATTAGTTTTGATTCCGTACTTATTTAGAACTAATGTGATGCCTTGGATGGCCACTGCTAGTCACTGAGTTGTCCCATGAATTCTTTCGCACTAATTTTCATTTGTTTTCCTCTTATTTCGGAACGGGAAAATGCCAAAAGACTTTATTATCTTGAATATTGTTCAAGTATCACATGGATACGGCCGTGGCACTATCGTTAGTCGTTCAAATGAACTAGGCTACCGCGAAGTGATGTGATGTCACACTAGCTCAACTAAATCATAGGTTCCATGCTGGGTACGCTCACAATTTTCTGGAACCGGCAAGACATGCCGTTTTGGGAACTGCTTTACAACAAGCAGATAATAAATGATGAAGTCCGTGAGGAAGAACTCTGGAGCTGGCTGTAGCAGCGCGACCGAAGCGTGCCAAATAAAACGTCTCAGTGTCGACCTTCTCAAGGATAAAGCTCGTTCTCACATTGCTAAGTCAACTCATCGTAAATTGGAAGAAATTGCGCTGGACTACAATATTACATCCACCGTGTGACCCTGATATTGCTTCATCGCAATATCATCTTTTCTGCGACTTCAAGCAGAATCTGTGGGAGGAGAACTTCAGACAACAACCGGCTAGAAGGTGACTTCATCTTTTGATCACCGTCTTCATTCTAACTGAGAGGAAAGCATCCAACTTCTTTCCAGCAAATGGTTGCATATGATGACTATGATCAAACTGTCAATCAATTGGTTGCCTTGGATGAATAATAATTGAATTAACTAAATGTCGAATGGTGAAAAAAAACCGTGGGACAATCAACAATTGCCTCACAACTGAGCGCCCTGAGAGGATTGGCTAAAACCGAAGTGTACCTCCCAAGTGATGAGACCGTCAAGGTCGAAACACGTGTATCGGGTTCTGAAAGTCAGCCCATTCAACAGACCACATGATATGTTGGCTCAACTAATAATTACGAGATATGTTGAAACTCATTAATTAACGAAGTCGAATGTATGACACATTCCGCAGGAATTATGTCTACGTTGAGAGCTCTATCCCTCGTCTTTTACTGTTTATCTAACTAGTGTGGACGCATTTACACTTATTTCCATCATCGAACCTGATTCAGATTTTGAAACCCTCAGCTGATTTCATTTATTGGAAGATTTTCTGAAAAACAAATAATAAAATCCCACGCTACACCCACAAAGTAGTCACACATCATCACTAAATGTAAAGACTGCATAGAACCAAAAATTACTATAATATGCCATTGAGAAGGCATAATATTTGCGTTACACAATACTACTGACCGCATCTACAGCACATCGCAGGGGCCAGCTATCTTAGTCAGTCAGTTTACGCAAGGCTCTGGTTCAACACTCTCCCAGACTAACGCAGCCTCCCAAATTCATGGACCAAGATATTAACACCAATCCGAAAAAAATTTCCTATCTGATCTCTTGCGATTACTGCGACAAAAATCTGGAAAACTCAGAGCACGGCTGCAGTAATTTTTCGGAAGAATTTTTGTGACCAACATCTATCGGCATCCATGAAGAAGACCCAAAATCCTCAAGAGGCAGCAGAATCTGCACTCAATTCCGACGACCTTCCACAATGATTACAAGAGAATTAATCAAATGGAAAAAAAGTGTTTGGACCTGCAAAATATGTAGTACTGAGCAATGTTAAAAAAGTGTTGGTGATGTATAGCCAACCAGAGCCTTCGCAGCATGGATTTAGCTGCGCAGCTTAACACAAGAGGATGATTAGATAGTGCGCACTGAGCCAATCAAGCCACAGGTAATTCTGAGTTACAATAATATGTAGTGATGCGTTGTGCAAATTAAATTAAATAAATATTACCACTTTTGTCAGATATCGCTCACAGCAAACTGAGGGATGCAATGGAACGCCATGCGAATAAGTTGCAAAGAAGACGTGAACTCGAAATCTACAATTGCAGGAAGACCAAGTGAGTCTTCTTGTCAGGCTGCGCTCTCGGAGATCTCAAATAATTCCAATTCTTGGATGACTTTTCTATTTTACATCCTTTACAGCAGCGCTATGATATCCCAGCTGTATTATCATGGATGTTAAGTGAGTGCTAAGTTTGAACGTTGGGCGGGAGTTGAACTCGCGTTAGGCCCATAATGGAGCGCATACTACTATTGCATCATCGATGCCATTGCCCTGCTATCACTCTTTCACAGCGACTAAAAAAAAACAAATCTTGTCAAATTTTGCACTCAGCAGTTAGCAGTTGAAATAGCCTTAATACCGTTATGCTTACCACACGAAACTCGTTAACGGTTGGCTGGTAATAGCTCCGATTACTTAAATCGCAAAAAGAGTGATAGCAGTGTAACGGCCCCGTGATGTGGCAGTAGCACGCGTTCGAGTTCAGAATTATGTCTGCACTCAGCATCCTGGGATAAAGCGAGTTTTATTTACCGATAAGAGTTACGTTCATTCTTTGTATACATAGAAGTTATACCTTAGATCAGATATGAATTTTATAAGACTCCGATAAGTTGAACAGAGTATCATGGTCAGATAGATTACCATAAAAAATGTCTGCTACAATGAGAAGTTTCAGCGACTTTTTTTTGTATCTGTCACAGCTCGTTGAATTTTCTGTATTCAGTTTCAAACGATTTGCGACAGAAAGGATGATCGGACTTGGTCGTCACAGAAATGTTGTCGATCCATCAACGCTTGCCGTCAACAACGAAAAAGGACGCCGACTGCAGTGATGTCTGTAAACCCCACTTGGCCAGCTCGCTGAGAAATTCTCCACTTATTGTAACTTTTATCCTTCCGGTTAAAAAATAAACGCTATGCTTCTATGAAACGAGAACAAATTGTATGGAATTATGAAGTTATTAAGTTTGAAAGAAATCATTACACAGAATATTCTCATCTCGAACCATCACTAACTTCTGAGTGCTGTCTGCTGAACATCTGAATTCTAAGCAGTTTCGCCTTTACATGCATGCTCATCAAGAGCACGGTGCCTTTCGGTTCAACCGATCCCTTTCAGGGGTATATAATCCCTGCTGATGGAGGAATCGATACCGAATTATCTAAATCATCGCACCTTTGCAATGGTGATACAGGGGACGAATCCCTGTCTGAGTAGTGGGAAAACATATCCCCCTGCAAGGGATCGGGTGAACCGAAAGGCACCGTGCCACTGAAGGTACTGGAAAGGCGAAAGATCTGTTTAGTACTGTATAAGCTCATAAAAGGCTCAAAACAGGTTATCAGATTATTCCATTTTCTGAGCGATGTCTCTAAAAACAATTGAAAGTAAAGGTATGTCAGGCAATGTCTTAATGTGCTCAGGCTCAAATGAAATTAAAACCGATCTGCTCAAAAACAGGTAATCACTTAAATTTAGGGAACTTAAAATACGTAGAAATGTAAATTTGTCGAATTTTTAGATCGCCGTTGAGCTTCCTCTTAGCAAGTTTTCTTTATAAGTAAGAGGTCCATTCGCGAAAATAGCTTCATTCATTCAAAAACAAAATCATCAAAAAGAATGAGTATGTTAAAAGCTGATTAAGAGGTTACAGTGGAATTCTGGAGGAAAATTCCAGGAGAGGATAGTCAAAAGGTACTAAGACATGTAAGACAACAGCACAAAATTTTTCAAATTCCGTTCTTTCTTCATATACTTCTTGTGCCATTGAAAGAAGAGAGTCGTGGCCGCACGAATTCATATAAGCTTGGCTCGGTATTGAAAAAAGATCCCGAGAAAGCTATGAATAAAAAATTACCAAATGTGATGCTTTTGAAACCATTGGTGAGACTTCTTCATAAATCAATAGGTAGCTCTTCAACTTGTGACCTCGTGGTCACATTCAAGTTGTATATCGGATGATCGACCAAAGACATCGAACAGGTCCCATTCAGGCAATTATGAGTATGCTCCAACTCTATTATTGTTACAGAATTCTCTCCAGGACGAAGAAAAAACTGAAGGAACGTAGAGTGTATACTGAAAAACATCCAAAAAGTGACAGTTCTGCCTTCTATCAGATAGAGGATTCAGTTACCTGTGGTCCCTCACTGGCCCAATATCGCCCTAAATTCTTCCCATTCACTATCGCTACTCCCTTCCCCATCCTGTTGTATACAAAAAACGTGTCCGTAGGTACATCGACGTTAAAAAAGCCACGATATACGCCATGATTGCCTGCGACTTGCTGAAATGGTGAAAGCGATGAGGATTGAACCCAACACCTGGTGATAAAATTGACATCAGAATAGCGACATAAGATGAGTAGATTTGAGAACAGTACTGCTATCGCATATTGGGGTACTCTCAATTAATAAAAGCCTCATTTACTGTCATTCGGGATTCTATTGGTTTTCATCTTCTATGCTATTATGACTTTTAGAAGAAGTAAAACAGTTATTGAGCTTGAATGAACTGAGACAAATGTGCTTTTATAATGGGATGTCACCCAACCATCACTATCTGTGCTGCTTATGCTGTCTGCGGCAAACTTAAAACGGGTAATCTCCAAGGCGCCGAACAAGCTGGTTTTTCCAACAATAAATAGTTAATTCTGCTAGCTAAAAGAGTTGAAGGCTTGTGATTGAGAGAGGCTCGCAAAAAGGGCTTTGATCTATCGTCCAATGGATTTGAACGGAATGTATTCCTCTATTTAGGTTGTAAATATGCACCAAAATGCAAACTCAAATATCTGTCATCATTTGGAGTGATTTTGCAGTTCATGTTAAAAGTGTTCCGGTATCAATCACATCCTCATATTTCTACAATGAACATGATTCGTAGCGACTGACAACGAAAAGTGTGTCATTTATTAGTCAAACTGCCGACCAATGAGAACCTTTTTTCTTGAAAACACGTTTTTTTGTGGATTGCTTAATGCACAGAATGCCGATTTCCCGTTCGCTCCTCCTATTTTGATCTCCTTTTAATTATTTATCGAATGAATATCCTAATTGCGGTAGAAAAAAAGTGTGGAAACCATGAAATGCATACGTACAGTGTAGCGTGCATGCGAATTCTATGGACGACTTACCACATTCGATGAAGTAAAGTCCATATAGTCGATAGCAATATTCACTTTGCATTGAGTCCAACCGTTCAGTACCATTTCGTCCATTTCAACATCAGAGATAATACCCTTTAAATGCGTCATGTAACGAAATCGTGATAAATTGACAATGTATTTAGCCTTTCATGAGGCCTGCTATGGGCATTTATACAGTGTAAATACACGTTTCGACATTCGAGCCTCGGCAGTTAGGGACTTTTCGTTCAGCCTGTTCGTTGGGGATCTACCCCGTACACACCGTGATAATTTAGAAACTCAAAAGCAAGCAATTTGACTACAAAATCGATGTGAGACTAACAAGTTTTTTTTCCAACAGTTGACAACGATATCAGTTGCTTTTACATGTCAGTTATTAGTATATAGAAATGCATTATAGATATTTAGCAATATAAATCTGTTGCTATGGTAGTTTAGGTTCGCTTACTATGAGCAATGACTATTTTTCATGAATATCTCTGGTTTTTTTCTGCATAATTTAGAAGTCAGATTTCATTATCTGACTTGCGGTGACTTATTGCTCAGCTTCGATTCCTTCATAGAGGAGTATAGTCCCAAGGGATCGGCTGAACCGAGGACGGCGCTACAGATGTTCCGCTAGGACGAAACAGGCGCCTGTATAGCACTTAAACCTTAATGGCTCAGAACATATTATATCCTCAAAAGTCAGAATTATATTTTTGCAGAGTTTTGTAGTGAGTAAAAAGTAGCTTATTTTCAATGTTCTGGAGCAAGAGGCCTTCTCGCCTCACCAACCACACTAATGGCCCAACACCTCGTCATGTTACAGCCTTCCGTTAGCCATCACCATAACTTAGAGAATCAGTGATCTTGCTCGGCCATCTTCCATATCCAACTTCTTTCATGAAAAAAATTTGGTATCGTCATTTTCAACTCAATGCCTACTACTGGAGATGTGCAGCGCAGTGGCTAGAGGTGCCTTGCAATATACTAGTTTTCATCAGATTGCTCCGCACACCGAGCTCAGTTAGCCCTTTATCCTTACGGGTCGGCAAATTGCCACCAGACGTGTCTGCCAGAATAGAGACACTGGTTTGATAGATCGGTAGGCCATCGTGGGCTATTGTACAGATTAAATATGCACTCAATCTCTTCTATTGATCCTTAGTAAGGTCGAATGCATAGCGCATCGCTCAGAGATTGATCAATGCATAAAGCTTTTACATTCACCTTTTATGTAGTCCTGTTGTGTGCAAATAAGATGAGTTTGATTGCAACTTTCTTTCCAAGAAAGCTGATTCAAGAAAAAGGTTCGCTCTATATATGTGAGCTGACAATTAGTTGACCGATAAGAAGACTATCACATGCTCAAAAACAGAAAATGACATTTCTTCAAGAGCTATTCATTCCATCTTCTTCTGTTAGAATCAAGGGCCTCGGTGGTATAGTGAACAAAATGTGAGCATGTGAAAAAGTTAAGTGCGAATTTTAGACCTGACCAAAATCAGCTCTTGTAGTTACACTAAGATCATTAGTACTGCCTTACACCATGATGTCACATTACCCAACGCAAAAGTTTGAATCTCCTTACTGTCGAGAAAACTTAAGCCGTAAGACCGTGCTTAAGAAAATCTGAAACCGAGACCGAAAAAAGCGAGTTAAGGTATTGGCACCGAAATTACGCTGACAGTTTACACGTCACTCGAAGAACCTTCCAACCACGTCCAATAATACGCGTCCAGTAATCGCCGAAAAATTGCGTTTCCTCGACTTCAGTTCGTTGAAATATATATGAGCCTGAGGATCACAGAATCGAAGACCAAGGCAGCATAGTTGAGCACAGAAGTGCAATGAGGGCACGGTATAGTGCAGACGTCCTTTAACGTATTCGCATACAGGTTGAGTGGATGTAGGAAGAGTATGTTAAATGGTTCTGCATGTGACCGCATATTTGATGGGATTATACACGCTGAGAACTCGTCGGAAATGCTAGAAGTAGGTATTCATCATTAAAGGCCATGAATCACTTCATCACCTCAGTTGATCCATATGGCGGCTTTTTTTCCTAGGAGGATCCCACTATTTCTAGCATTCACTTCATCTCATCCATTGCTTGAGGATGTCACGAACGTTGTAGGTACAGGTCAAACATATCTCTTTGCAATCTCGAAAACATCTCTCCCGGAGCGTTAATTAACGATTGCCGGAGAGTGTTGGGAAAAGAGGAGGAAGTTGGAGAATGAAGCCCGCTCCGATTCACGCCGAGCACTAGCCACTCGGCTACAAATAAAAGAATAAATGGACAATGTGCCAAAGTATTGTTAGTGACAAAGACTAAGCGGGATAAGCATAATGTCACCTTAGGATCGTTGATGGTTTCGGTTGTTTGGCGTCCTTGATTTTCGACCAGGATAATTAGCCTGTCGCCAGGAACACAGCCTTCCAAATCCACATAATTCTTAGTTTTATCATAATATGAATGTATAAGTGTACCCTGGAATGGGATTCGTGTAAAATACGAGGAAGAAAAAAGGAAAGGACGCAGTGGAAGCGAATTACCAAATGCTTCTGCTGCAGATAAACATATCCAAAATCTTTCAACTGCTTTACTTGAAGCCGTTTACCGCAAGTTTCCATCTTCTGAAAGCAAAAATAAAATTGTCCGAAAAAAGTTGAGATAATCAAAACGTCCTGGTTAAATGAGCCTCAGCAAGACGATTAATGCTCAAAATATCTAAGCTGGCACACCGAAAACTTTGAGCCTTGAGAATAAACAAGGCTTCATAAGAGCTAAACTCACCCTTGTGTAAAGAACAAATCCGAATGGTTGACCAATTTGTTCAAACGACATTGGAGTCTCGGAAAAAATGCAGTTTCCATTAATTTGTTGAGAGAGATCGCTTATCGGTTGCAGGTTCACAACTCCGAACGCCTTTTTTCTTAACGATAGATAATGTTTTCATAATCATTTTGCCCTTTCAGTGAACAAATATAGGTAGTTGTTGACCATTGCGAATGAACCCACGTATTGTTTCTTGGAACATCTAATGGTCGAGTTTTCCATCCAGGAATTCCTTTTATCCACGAACGAATTGCAATATACTTCTCAGTGATATCACCCGCTTCGGAAATTGGAGAGAAATAGTCGTACGACGTTATGCACTAAATTAAGAGTCACATATGTTAGGACAGCACACCTCTTAGTCAGGGAGAGGTAGAGTTATTCAATAAGGCATTTCTTGCAGGAATCTATAGATTAGCTCTATCTCATTTTTTTCTAACACAACGTGCAGCTTTGATTGAATCTCTTTAAGATGTGCGATGTATTCGACTTCATTTCTGGCATCGTGTAGGTGAATATGTACATATTTGGCTGATGCATTAATTTACGGTAGCCATTTGATGTAGAAAATCAGTGCTTCAATCATCCCTGGAAGTCTAGTACCAACTTTGCGACCCTCAAGGGATGTGGTGTTCGTTAGCATGAGACACGGGATCGAACCAACGTGTGTATTGCAAAGCACTACCCACGGCACTTTAACCATCTCAAGAAAGCCATTTAGTGAATGGAAAAAGAGGTACCTAACACAGTGCGGAAATCGTTGAATTACATTAGCTAACTCGTTATTCTGACACGCAAAAAACATACTGGTGCATTAGTCTCGGCTCCATTCCAAAATCCATAGTTCGTGCCGCCATGAATCATATAAAAGTTCATATTCGCTCCTAAGCTGTACATATCTGAATGTGAAAATGAGAGCACCATGATAAGGCATCATAACTCTTTTCTATCTGAGGATTAACTTTGATGTTCTTGGTAGAAGAGAAGTAGAGTGCACCTCTACATAAGCTGTATTCCTAATGCTGACTTTCCTCTAACAATATGAAGCGAAGAATTACAAAAAAATACTTAGAACCGAGCACATATTCTTTTCATATGTGGAGAAATAACGAAAATAATGAGCAAAAATTGCGCAACTTACATTGCGCTGACCTCATAATAGTGGCGGTACTGGGAACGGTTATGGATTTTTGACCCCAAAGTAGAAACCATCCCGGATAAAACTCTGAATTCACGAGTGGTCCATGGCCTGGAAAATGAAGTGGGCTAATCAGATCTCAGCTGCTCCCAAAATACATTCCACAGAGGACAAAGAGCAGCCCACTTAGATCATTTGACGTGTTAATGCGATGATTTCAAAAAACAATGGCAATGATGACAAAGAAACCTTAATCATACCTTTTTATTGTAAAACATTTCAACCACTAAGGACTACAAATGTTAGAAAGTATGCATACAGAAACCTCACATTACCAACTTTCGTTTCTTTTGAGGGAAAAGAAGTATTATGAATGTAACTACCTATGTGGCATCTGAATCATGAATCACCTCGAATGCCCGAAGCCTCATTGACGAGATAGCATGTCCGATACGAATGACCACAGCAGTGGCATACAATGCGCTATCTGTTCACAGGCAGAGGTCGCTATCATAGAAGCAGCAGTAATTTTCCGAAATTCTTTCTCGAACAACCCTTTGAGAAATGAGTTATACCATGATGGTTATAGGTGTTCTGCAAGGCACATGATGTCATTGTTCCAAAATCACCCCAGGCTAACAAGTCTGTCCATGTCTCCTAGGTCCACACTTAATATAAAACTTGTTTGAGACGATAGCATCACTGATATGTTGCATCAGTAAGTCACCATTCCACCAAGGATCGGGTAAGTATTCAACTACCTCGAGTACTCTTGTAGGAAGTCGGATGCATAGCGTATCCGTATGAGAATGTTCAACGAATTGTAAAAGAAACAACGCAGTAGCCAATCCATCTCTTGATTGAGAAGCTCTGACTGTCAATCATCGCCGATTACCCTTGCTCTTCGTCAGCAGCGAAAAAATGCATTGCTTTGGATACGACCCGATGGATTTTTTGCTCTCTTAATCAAAATGCTTCCGAGTAAAAAATTTTATCACTTTTTTGATATCAGCGATAACTACAGATAACGATATTCCTTATGAATGTATTGAAGAAATGAGAACCTCCATCCAAACAGTAATAACCAATGACGTCATTGCCTTTCAACTTTTGCGCCTTCGTTCATTTTTTAGATGAGAAGAGGTCGCTGATAAGGAGATAAATCCTAAAGCCTAGTGAATATCCATGAAAAACTAATTGCATCAATCAAGTGGAAAGTTACAAAGCAGGCTCATCCAGTATCAAAACTTTTCCGTTGATTCAAGTAAACGCAGGTTAATAAAAATCGGAAAGGAAAATAAAAAATAAAGCCAAAATTGAATTGGACAGTCAAAGCTTTAATTGGGGTTATAGAGTTTTCAGCGAACACCAGCAGATCGTACTGTCCCTAAATCACTTCTTATAACGAGTATTTATCTTCTATCCTGACCAATGATTCTTCTGAATTAGTCTCTACTAGACCTTCAGCAACAAAGAGTCTACCCGAATGTAAGATCTCACGGCAGCTGGTCACGAGGTAACGATGCCGCGCCTTGATAAACAAAGTCACCAATTTTATGACTTATACGTAAACACCTAGAGACAGAGTAACGCAGTAATCGTAATCCCATTCATAACAAGCACACTACTGGCTCGACCGTACTCCGCGTCCACCAACTCTTTCATATCTTTAGAGGCTTGAAGTTGGTGCCAGACTTATCTGAAGGAAATCACTGTTTGCAGTCCGGATGGGAGCACGCATCACTTGGATATCCTTAAGTAGCACCCGAACCTCATGAGCCGAAAGTTCGAAGATCTAAGGGAATGGTGGGCGAGAGAAAACATAAGGAGTAGGGAAAGTACTGAGATAGGCACAGTAGTTGTAAGTATAGGCTATATATCAACTACAATAATGCTCAAACAAACTTAGATCATTGTGGTGACAAAAGCAGCTGAACCGAAGTGTCCCGTAGGGAAATAGAATAATATTAATGTTAGTTGAAGAGATGAATCTCACTAAGTTGCACAAGCTCTCGACAATAATGGAGTTTGCCTAATTCAGTTTTGGTCTCGAATTTCTACTTGATTTTATGACAAAGTGAAAGTAGATACAGTTCAAATCATAATTTCACAGTTCAGAAATCATACATATGGCCAGATATTGATTTTGCTCAATTTAGAATGGAAGCCTGTTAGAAATTGGTGCAAAAGTAAACTTTCTATTGAAACTAGTCTAACCTTTTGGCAAGAACTTCTTCTGTGCCGTGAACGAAGCGTTGATCGCTGTCTCAGAAGTAGGGCCGAAATCGACCGTAGCCAAAGTGTCAGGGACGGTCCCGCACTTTAAATATTGTTCCCCACTGCCATCTGCTTAAATAGGAGCAGAAAGTAGAAAGAGTGCTTTGTAAGTATGAGAAGAGCAGTTCTCCTCATAAGATACAGCTTTTGAAATGAAGTTAAATCTTTTCCCCTTGTTTGTGACTTTTTAGCGCTATGTGAAACCATCGATTGGCAGTAAGTGATAGTAGCGAATTTCAACAAGATATAATGTGCAAAAATCCAAATTTCGGTTCAGGCGCTATTCATATTTACCAAACTCTCCAAGTTTTGATCATAAAAACGAATCGACTTTAAGTTTTGAAGGTGAAGTCGCTTGACAGTCAAAAACGTCGTCGGAACTCACTTGTGTAAATTACTGTATCATCTCCAAGGAACTCCCTTGTTAAATCTCGTAACCATGCAGTGTAATTTCTAAATTCATATGTCGAGTAGAGGAAACTATTTCAAAAGGAAGTATAAGTTTAATAGGGAAATGCAATTTAATTCACCTGTCGCATTTGTCATAGCTACCGTATTCGTTCTCGATTTGAACCATGAGAACGGGGCCATTATTTTTTCGTAGAAGTGGTTTGATGAGAGGCAGAAGTACGGAGAACCATGTTTGTACGGCGTTTTTGAATCTAAAATTCACATCCATGATAGTAAAATACGCTTGGATTGACAGATCATTGGTATTGAGAGGAACTCTCAAAACAAGTTGCTTTTAATCATTGATCTGTGAGCTGTCAACTGAACTTTGACAAGATTTCAAAGTCTACCTCCTCACTATGGTCGAGGGTGGCCACTCAGTATGCAACTGCCATGTACAGCTGGGATTGACGATCCTATCAGCGACTCTTGAATTGTAATTTTCTTTGTAGAAGCTCATAGGGGACTACTCAACACTTCTTTATTCGATTCGTTCCCTTGCACCATCCATTTGTGCGAAACCTCGGAAGTAAGAGTGGATTCTGCCACTATTTGGGATTTGTGGTTCCTCTTATAAATCCCATTAAATACTTCTAGAGTCGATCCCAATAGGAATACGAAATTTCATTTTCATGCCTTCCCAAAATCAGACGTGTAGTGAAATGCTCTCTATCTTTCATTCGAACATGCTGCTTGTTTGCATTACGTATATGTCATAACACTAATTACTCTATAATGTAATATAATGTATTTGGATTGCGCGGTACAATAGACGGATATGCTGGAGCTAAGTTCATACCCATCCATAACACCGGGCGTTAGTATCGCATGTAAGCGCTACTTTGTGATCTTCTTCGCCTAATCCAGGCATGACTAGCGTTATTCCCTGGGTATTGACACCATTTCCTACAAACTTCCTCATCTAAATGCAACATAAAGGTTGAAGGATAAAACTCTTGGCGTTGATCAATCCTTGAGGGATGCGCCATGCATCCGTCTTCAATTATTTTAACCTTGTCTGAAGTGATCGAATGCAAATGTGGTCCTTCAAGAAACTCACGGTGGCCTCCCGCTGTACCGAGTCAGTGCTGCCTATCCTTCCAGACAAGTCTGAAACAGCCTTGTACCACTTTACAGACCACGGAGGGATTATTGGCTTGGTGAGCCATATGCGCAAGATCGAACCAAGACCTTGTGTGCGACGCAGAGTACCTCTAATCACTCTACTAATGCGCTATTAAATACATCATATGATGTAAAAATCTACCACAAGCACACATTCTGGAAATCGCATACATTTGCTTATGACATTTTGTTGAGAATTTTACTCAACGCTCCCATTCTCTTCAAACAAGGTCTTAGCTTGACTATCTACAAGCATACAAACAGAATCTCTACCATCCTCCTGCTGCACTCACGGAAAGGCAAAATCCTCAAGCAGTAGTCGAAAAAACATGCAAAGAGTTCAAAAATTTTTGTGAACGATGACTAAAAGATAAAGTATAGTGCTCACGGAGTTGAAAATCCCTTGAGAAACGCGCCATGAATTCGTCTTCAATTTTTGGATTGGTACTTTTTAGTTATGAGCCGGCAAATGAAAAACCGATCTCCTCCGCTAGAGAGGAATTTTTGACAAGAGTGTTAGTAACCACTGGAAAGCTGAGACGTGAGACTACAACTCCACGTCACCGCTTTTTCAAAACATCCCTTTATTACGCTGTAGCATTCAGATCAAATTTTTGTTTCACACTCGCCTTTCGCCCCCTTTTTTTTCACGTTTATAGTTCCCTGGAAGCTGGAAATCATATCAATGTGTAGGGAATTTTCGTACTATCTTAGCCAATCGTTTTGTCTAGAGTTTCTTTCAAAACGGAAGAAAAATTCCTAGCTTAATAACATAGAATCGACCGTCTCGTCTCGTCCCGCCCCTGCCACGCTCAATGCCATGGCCCTCTCCTTGTCAATTAGCCTGTGAACAACGTTACCAAAAATGTAAAACTCGATCTTATTTTTCCTGATAAGCCGTATTTTCAAAAAATAAGCACATCGCAAGAATCTGTAGAGATTACACTATCAGATGATTACTAATACTATGAAGAAAGAGCTCTATCCGGCGAGGTTTAAAGTACAAATTAAAGACCAGAGGAGATCAAAGGATCGAAAGAGCTTTTTGGAAAGCTAACATATTTTTGTGTTATTTCAAGCTTGTACTACAGTTGGAGTACTAGCACTCTAATGAAGGAGTTTTGTCAAGCGAAATATAAGCGAGATAAGAAAAAAACACGTGGATTTGTGAATCATGAATTCATTTGAAATGTTGCAGCGTCATAAAGGAGTGTTTTGAAAAACCGATGACGTGCACTGTAGCTCCAAGTCTTAGCTTTTGAATGGTTTGCTAGTACTCTTATAAAAAGTTCTCTCCAGTGAATGAGATCGGTTTTTCAACTGTCCCCTCACAACTGAACTGCACGTTTGAAATTATTTGGGGTTATTGAATGCACATTCAATCCTTTAAAGGACTTGCGGTAGCTTGACGATGCCAATTTACCCACTACAGAGGGATGTAAGGCTTGATGACATGAGCGCGGGATCGAGTCATTGACCACGTGCATGACTCAGAGCACTTCTAACCACTGCTCTCTACGAGCTGTTTAACGACGAATAGGAGGTGAAACAGTATTTCAAAAAAGTGCTGAAACTCGCACATTGGATTCAACGGCGGATTGAAGTACACAGAAATGCAAATATTAGTTAAGAAATAGTAAAGAAATGCATGACACTATTTGCAATTTTGTGCATGCGCTACTTTCATCCACTCAGCAATTTTACTGTGTAATGGTACACCACATTATTATCACTTCAATGTCTGATTTCCGTGTTAATATCTCGTATATGAATGACTTACTTACTTAAAACTAAGATTTGGAGTGTCGCGGTAAATCAAAAGACCCTTGTGACATAACGATACGCAGAACGAAACGCTCACTATAGCTGTAGTCACTTGCATTTGGGGACAGGAAATATAATATCCCGCCAAGTTTGGCACCAATACAACGATCTAGGTGAGGTGAAAGCTTTGAGTGCCGAGGGCTGTTCATTGAAGGTTTTATGCATGTCAGTTAACGGAGTTTTCTCCACTGCGCACCTGCGCCATATTGTTTATTTGTTGCTGAGATGTTTAGACTTCAAAGAGAAAAGGATAAAATAGTAACTTATAAATCTATATATCTCTTAATTATTAGCTGAGTCAACATGTCATGTGACCTGCTAAGTGCCTTGACTTCTAGAACTCGATACGCGTATTTCGGCCTTGACCGTCTCACCGTCGGGCAGTACACTCCGTCTTTAGCCAAACCTCTCGGGGCGCTCACTCCCCTATACTAAGAGTAGGCGGCTCAAATAATAATTACGAGATATGTTGAAATTAGAGCGTAGTCTCAAGAAAACACTTGAAACGAAAGGGAAATCTATATATATGTATGTATGTATATATATATATATATATGTATATATAAAAAAGGATAAAAGCTCTCGGCGTTGATCAATCCCTGAGGGATGCGCCATGCATTCGACTTCAATTTTTAACTTCGTTTGAGGTGATTGAATGCACATCTGGCCTTTACAATGACTCGCGGTGTCCTCCCGCTGAACCGAGTCAGTGCTGCTTATCCTCCCAGACAAGTCTGAGACCTGTCTGGTACCAATTTACCGACCCCGGAGGGATGGATGGCTTGGTGAGCCATGAGCGATCGAACCAGTGACCTCGTGTGCGACGCAGGGCACCTCTAACCACTGCGCCACATGCGCTCATATGTATATATATGTACATATATATGGATTAAGCTGAAGTAACTGTTTTGAGAGTGCGAAGAATGTTTTAATAAATTCTACATCATTTGAACATCCATCAATGAACCTTTCCTTACCGTTTATCACTAGTCCGCATAGAAGAAATGTTCTTGTTGAGCAACCACCAGGGTAATCCACCATTCTCCCATTCGCCACATGAGTAGGGGGCCTGAATCATGAAAGAAAAGTTCATGAAATCAAGAAGTGTATGGATTGCTAGAGTAATACCCAGTCTAACTAATGAGTACATTCCTAGTTCGTGAGCGATCAGAGAGAAATTGCTAAAGTTCCGTCCTCCGGCGAAGTTGTAGCTAAATAAATATGATCGCACATAGATAAATAGTCGTATTCTACAATTATAGCTTGTTTGATTTTTATTGAACAGGCTGTTTTGATTTTAACAGTTTACCGATACAATGAGGAATAGGAATGAACCTGGATGTCGAAAACAATCCACAAGGAGTGTTTTCATCAAAGCCAAACATTAATACAGGCAAATCTATTCGCAAATTGTTTTGGTGAATGCTTGCATAACTTCTCTTCCCAAATCACGAAGGGCATTTCCCAGTACAGTTCTTCTTTTAAGCGATGATTGTTGAGTACCGGAAAAATTTCAGTCAAGAGAGTCTCAAATACCGTAGTGCGGTAGCTTCTGTGTTTGAATAGCGTGGCAAATAACATTTGGAAAGATTGAAAAGATTTCTGGCACTAGTTTAGCTTTGACAGGCCTTAAGTAAAGTTGCTGAACTGTTCTTCAGGAGAGCACCAAATGAAGATTCACCACTTTTGTAGAATGTATTGCGAACATTAGTGAACGCTATCCACCTGGTAAGAGACACTGAGCTACGAAAAATTCAAGTCTATAATGCGTTTGACTCCAAAAAATGGCCAAAATTGTAAATACTTTCAAATGCTTACTCGCCCTCAAAGATCTCATGAAAATTCCATGGAATGTAGTACTGAATAGCATTAAAACCAAGTGCACGAACACGATGAAGCCTGAAAAGTTGCTAAACTTTACCACCTCGAGTCCTTGAATTATTGATATAATTAATGAACATGTCTCATTGGCTATAAATTTTCAAAATTCAAATTTTAATTGAAAAGTGGTTGACAAGAATTATTGCAAAAAGATATTAATACAGAAAATTAAGAATGTAAAATAATAAGTAAAAAAAAATAGAAAAGAATAGGGAAAAACAATTTAAATTGCCTCAAACATTGTTCACGTACTTTCGCTCATTTCATCTTTCCGATAGAGCTCAGTTGAAAGTCCTTTTCATCGAAGAGAATGAATTCATTCAAAGATCTTCATTGAAGTTTATGCTAGCACTTTCATGAAATACAAATTCTACCTATCTTTCCATTGGCTCTGATGAATTCGAAAATAGTGGATTGATCCAGAAATATAGCGAAATGGTTCTCCATCGAGCAGAAATTGATTATTTTGATAATCAATGGAAAATGAAGGTGAAGCACTGAAGGGAAAATGAAAATTTTCGAACAGTTGGCAACATACGGTTGATTGAACTTACTTCAGTCTGCCAATTTTGCTGATAGCTTGACTTAACACATTTAAGTAGAAAATGATTAGAACACCCTTGAATAGATGAAAATGCGATGACATGTCGCTAACTAAAAAACAGCTAATGAAATTTCGCCAGGAATCGTAATTTTCCTTCTTTTTCTTCCATGATGAATGCAATACTACGAAACAGAAATGACTTGCAACCACTTCATAGTTGAAACAGCACTTTTTTAAGAGATCCTCAAGGTAAGCATCAAGTGAGCAGAAGCTGTAGAAAATGTAGAATATTGAATTCAAAAACTTCCAACTCAAAAAAAAAAAACAAAAAACGGTTCAATTGCAAGAAATAAATATTGGGTGAGAAAAATCAGAAACGAAACAACAGCGTGAACTTAAGGTAAAGAAGGCTTCATAGAAGATTTGATTAAGTTTTCACGTAGATCACAAATGTGAAATTAATGGTGTTACAATGCATTATAGTTACTATAAATTGAAATAATGCAAAACTACGGGAATAGAAGAACGTGGTTCGGTGGGAACTGCTCAACTTTTCAAGAAGAACTGCTCTCAAATCAATTATGTGGTCTTTCTACTCACGTTGCGAGTCGAGAATCATTCCGCCTGCTAGTCACTCAGCGAGCTCATCTATCACAAATAGAGTTCAGGGTCGCACGCAGTAATGAACGAGGCAATCGGCAGCCATCAAGATATCGGAGAGCTGATAATAACAGCCGTGAATAAGCACACAATTACAAAATGTTTATTTGAGTTGTGCGCAGTGGTCAGTGATGCAGTGCATCAGAAGGCGATGTAATGATTCGACACCCTCCCCCAACACTCTCTTGCAATAAATTGACACTTGAAATGTTCAGAACCTAATTCAATGATCAGTGCGAGGGAAGCAATGCATGGAAGAAGTGCCTGAATTGTCACAATAACCTATGATTATTGGTCAAATAGAGTGCATGTGGCGCAGTGGTTATAGGTGTTCCGTGTTGCACCCAAGGTCTATGGCTCGATCACGCGCTCATGGCTTACCAAGCCATTCATGTCGGTGAACTAGTACCAGACTGGTCTCAAACTTGTCTGGAAGGACTACCACACTGACTCGGTACAGCGGGAGACTACCGCGAGTCATTAGAAAGGCCATATATGCATTCAGTTACCTCAAACGAAGTTGAAAATTGAATACGATGCATGGCGCAACACTCAGGGATCGATCAGCGCTGACAGCTTTATGCTTTTATTCTTTTATTGGTCAAATTTAATAAGAGACTTTCAATTTTCAGACAGGAATACAGGAAGGAATATCTAGTGCTGAAACAAAACTTTCATCAAACTTTTTAGTCAATGCCCGAAACTTAACTCTCAAAGAATTAAAAAATGTACTTTCTTCAAAAAGGCCTTCTTATAGCGCCTTGCTGCTAAAACTGAAATTTGGTTTTACACGCGTCCCGCATTATCGAGCTTATTTTTGGCTGGATAGAGCTCTTCTCCTAAACTACTACCAGTCATGCGATGCCGTTTATTTCGAGGAAAATGAAAAATGTGCTTGTTTTTATCCAGAAAAGCCTTCTTGTAACGCCGCAGCGGAGACAATAAAAGTGCGTTTCAACGCGTCACACGTTATTCATTTTCAGATTTTCATTATCTATTTCCAAGCTTTTGTCCGTTTTGTAGAGACTGCTGGGCTTTCTCTATCAAAATTGTAGGAGGAATTTTGTTCTACCGTCTTGTGGAGTTGGCATTTTCAATTCTTTTTGATTAGCCAACTAAAACTCGCTGATAAACCTAAGCTTAAGGCCTGAGCCTATGTACAGGAAGCATATTAACGTGTAGAGAAAGTCTTGCAGTTTCAGAGTTATATGCTTGTTTTATCTGGAGCTTTTTAGCAAGTGAGAAAAAATCTAAATTCAATAACAAAACCGCACTTCACATGTGAAACGCGCCTGCACGGTCGATCGATAGAATACACAGCAGCTCACACATCTTAGCCGACAAGCGATGCAGGACAAGGTGTCGGGATTCAATCTTATTCTCCATGCTAAAACGGTTTTTTCAATAAAACGAGCATACTTTGAAATCGCTGAACCTTACGCTGTCGAATCATCACTGATGATCTTAGGGTAGACTTTGTCCTCAGAGAAAAATGTTTGTGGAATACAATTCTTTTTTTTCTAGCAGGCCTTTCCAAAAACAAACATATTCTGAGTTCTTTGAGCTATCAAATGATCAATATCAGTTAAAGGGAAGAGATCCGTATTACGAGATACAAGTACGATAATGCACGAGCACGTGAAACAGAATTTTTTCCCTGATCTGCAGCTCTGTGAGAGGGTCTTTTTGGAAAAAAGGCTTGGGACTTTCTAAGATTCAAACTTTCGCATGATTATTAAAAGTTCCGTGGGAACACTTTGTTCAACGAGAAATCCTCCTTTGAAAACCGAAAAGTGCCAACAATTTTTTTCTGTCAACTTCGTAGCTAATTATGCAAGATATATTCCTACAATGCGACACTTCTCCGGTGATCAACATCGCTAATTACGACTGCATATAGATAATATACGGATACAGGAGAAGTTCTAATAGTTGACTTATATTCCGTTCTTTTCTGAAGTTGGGGGAGACTGGTATATATATCTCCTCTCATAGTGATGGCTGACCTTTCGGCAATTTCGCCTTCTTCCGAGCTTAAACTTGCTAAATCATATCATATGAAATTGCTATGCCACGTTATGCATTCGTAATGAAAATCTGTCTCAAAATCAATCCAAGTTTCTAGTTATTAAAGATTATTCATCACTTGTTACATGGGAAAGTTATCGATATGTTGTCACCCACATTGGTTAACATATTGTACTCGAATTAAAAGATAGATCTGAAGGTGTCGTGTCATTTCTGAAACTCAGACACTATTTCTTTCTATTTCTTGTTAGACTTATGTAATTTATACAAAACGTCGCAAGAATTTTCCTCGTTGATGACATTTTGTATTCACACCCCAGAACTCCCGCTACCATCTGTAAATCGTTGCCATCATGCTTTTTTGTCCTATATGTATCTAGCGGAGTACTTCCCTAACATTTCGTCTTCCGGTCTAGATGTTCTTTCATCTTGACACGAAGTATTCCACCCACTTCAGAGATTGATTCATTCCCACAAGTCTTACATGAGATCATGTATAATAAGTCTTAACTGATGTAGTGCCCGTCTCTACCGTTAGAACTAACCACGGATCCTCTGTTTCACATAGGCACGTACAAAACGACAGGCATTGCACGTTTTTTTCCTGAATTTTCGTCATCAGCTCGTACATGGCTTGATTTGAGGTGTCATTCAAGGCACTTGTGTGAAGCTCGATATATCGACTGACTCCACTACATAGGTGCGATTTTACCGTGGACGATCTAAGCACTCTGAGGAAATGTTGATTCTAGGGATGAGTTGGTATAAACTTTAAGAACTGAGAGAACATAAGGCTTACAGAACATGTTATCCTATGCGATACCCGCCCGTACAACCGATAATCGATGTGACTTCGAATATTGGAGGATCGTTAGACAAAAGATCACTATCAAAGGTCATCAATAGAGGTGTTTTAGTAAGCTGTCGGACGGAAATACTGACCAAATACTATTGAGGACGGATAACTGATTGCTGTGAAACAGTTGACTTTGCCGTTTTCACCCATTCTCTATTTAACCCTCAGTACTAGTTCTTATATTCCTTCTTCGAGATTGGTTGTTAAAAAAAACATCCTGAAGATGTTCTGTTATTTCAATGAGTGAGGAGAACTCTCCACAAACTATTCACATTTGTCAGTGATTGATAATTAAACATATCAGAGTTTACGACTTCTTGAATCTGGCGCATACCACGTTTTTGTTTACCAATCAAGTTCAAACTGAATTTCTCCCGTCGATAGCACTTGAGTATGCGGAGAACTTCGTTCAAAAATATTCCGAAAACCGAGACAACTATTCCGCTAAGTTGCTATTGTTTGAATAACATTGATAGAGAAAGAGGTGATGGCAATGCCTTCCCTTATTGTTTCAAACCTAACGCCCCTCATTTTGAACTACATGCGATACTGTGCAGTGCAGGGGCAACTGGGAGGCGATTAGCACCGAGCTTCGCCATTGCCTTCATTTCTGAGTTAAAAGTCCCTGTTCTCGGCTGTCGCCCATTACTTTCCAGATGATCGTAGCAGCGATCTCGCTGCCAATAAATTATATATATATATAATATTATTACATGTATATGTATATATATATATGGACGTGCTTATCGAACATCTTTCACATTTTAATATTTTCCGAATAGCGAATAATCATAGAATCATGAACGCTGGGTTTTTCTACAACCTCCTAAGATAAGAATTTGGATAGTCAGCCTCGATTATCTCTTTCAGAGGGTCATCTTTATTAGCTGATTTGGCACCAAGCCTTATCCGTTATAATGACTCACATAAGACTACGAAGTCTTTTGAACTTTTTGCGTACTAGGTATAAAAAAACTGTTGTCTCACCTAAGCTTTAACAGCACGATGAAATATACCTTTGCTTCGTACATGAATTTCAGCATATGTCACAGAAAGATGGGAGGACTGTTGAATCAACAAAGTGAGCAAGCAGTGCAAAGTCCGTTATCTGGTCGATAGCTTCCCTGTGAGCTCGAATGTAGCTTATGCTGCTTCCTTCTCCTGTTTAATTCCTTCATGTACTCCGTGCACAATAAACGCTGACATTGCATGTACAAGATAATTCCTGCATTTGAAGAACCATCTATTTCAATGTGTTCACCGTTAGACCATGTATTCTCTTTAGCGGGTCTCCATCCTTTTTTGCGTAAATCAGTCTTTTCGTACTGCTTCGTTTAGCCCCATTGAGTATCGTCCGCTGCTCTTCTGTAGTCCTGAAAAAAGATGGTGTAATCCGCAGAACAGAAAGTCGATATGCCAGGTAATTATTTCAGAATACTGAAATTTGGTATATCTAGCATATTAAAATTTAGCGTGATCTCAAAAAACACTCGAAACGAAAGGTATGATGTAGTAACGATACCGGCCTCGAGCAATCGAATGCACAACACTGTCTGTTCAGTGAAAGTTTCACTTGATTTGCACTGCAAAATGTTCGTCGTCGCCTACTCGTAGTATAAGGGACTGGACGCTCCGAGGGGACTGGCTAAAGACGAGAGAGTACCGCCCGATGATAAGACTGTCAAGGTCGAAAAGCGTGTATCGGGCTCTATAAGTCAGCCCTATATTACAGACTACATGCGTTGCTCAAAAATAATTGTCTGGCATACTGAAATTTGAGCGTGCTCTAAAGAAAACACTCGAAACGAAAAAGTTGATGGTAATTTTCCGTTAACAAATATGTTCTTTTATCCCTGTCGATCCCAATGCTGCGATACTGATAGCAGTCGGATAAAATCTGCTCATAGGGCGGGTTTACACCTGATTGATGAGCACTAATCGCTTCCATGCTGCGCAGTGAAACTTCCTCGTAGATTATGAAGATTAGGACATGATGCAAACAGTCTCCCCTGCAAATCTCAGTGATCCGTGACACTATTTGGATGTGGTCCATGCAGCAAAATCTTTATCTATCCTGCTTGCTCTACTGTTTCCGTTCCATCCAAGTTCTTCGTTGCGCGCCAGCGTAATCTCATGAACAGCTTGTAGAGTACATTCAGCAAACTTGTTGGACATTTGGTACTAAATCTTCCAGTCACTTTTTTGGGGTAGCGAACCTCTAAAGACACTAATCTTAAGTTCTCGAAAGAAAGACATCATCCAGGTTGCAAGACACATATACAGATTATGACTTCGCGCTCAAAAGAATTACGCAATTCCAGTATCAATGTATCCCAGAGCTGCGCCTCTCTTTATGCTTTCAACTGTGAGTCAAACCTTATAAGGAATAATTGTGAGCCGTTTTTTCCAGCGCGAATTCTATGGTCCGAGAGGGAACTTATGGAACGGGGCAAAATTGTTGTTGGACTTTCTCTTATCTATCCAAACATCATGGCAGAATGTTTTAATGATCTCATACTTGTTGATCAGGTTTGAGAGCGGGTCATTACATTCAGATAAATCCCAACGGCATTTATTGAAGCTGGTTCTTTTTTTTTTGCTGTTTCTGACAGTTCTTTGTGCCGGAATTGAGCCAAAATGGCACAGCTTTGAAATCCTTCGGCATGCTTCGTAGTCTTCAAACTCCTTAACTTGGCAACCAGGTTCGGCTAAAATTTAGCTCAGAATGTCCTCGTCGTGCACAGCTTGATCTGTGATTCTTGGACAATGACGTGGCTTCGTCTCGATCAGTCTTCAAGCAAAGGTGAAAGTGATTGGACTTCACACAGAATGCTCACACTACCCATGTGTAGGCGTCATTTGCTGTTTTTTGTAGGGAAATGGTCAATCTTCGCATGAGCTGTGCTGTTAGGTGACTCAAATGCTTAGTGGGATGTAGTATTTCAACGGCATATGTATCAGTATTGCAGCAATCTAGCTTCGTAGAAAACAATAATTCGAGTCAATTGTCAGAATATACCTTTCTTTCGAGTGCTTTATTAAGACCACGCTCAAATTTCAATAGATCCTTTCATTATTATTTGAGCCAACATGTCATGTGGTCTGGTAAAGGCTCTTGTACAGCCCGAGACACGTGTTTCGTCCTTACAGACTCATCAGCCGGGCAGAACCCGTCGTCTGTCCACATGACATGTTGGGCTCAAATAATAATGAAAGGTACTTCTTCTAACAACTCCCAAGACCGACTGTCTATTAACCTCGGCATGCTTCAGTATGATTCTTGATTTTCTTCTTTGAGCAGAACACGAGGTGTTACATTAAACTTTATTCGATAGCTGACGTTTCGGCAGTTCGCCTTCTTCAGAGCCTGGAAAGGTCAAAAGTTTGCAATACAATCAGTCAAACACCTCCATTACTTCTTTAGAGAAAATCACCAGACCTAGATTTCAATCGCATCAAGCAAAAATCAACACTTAACATACTCACCGCTTTTTATATGTGTTCCACTGGATGATCCAAGTGGAGATCACCGGCAAGAGAGACACATAGGCTCGTAATGCACCCTACCCATCAAAACAACAGTCTTATATACTGGCTCATATCACGAGTGTTTACAAGGCATTCCTCCCTGCGGTTTATGGTTGGATTGGTCGTATTAATCCAAAATGCTTCCAAGATCTTTCGCGCTGATGTTTTTTGCTCCTGCGCAAGGATGGTGACTTCGATTTCAAAATCAACTCCGTCGTGCTTCTGTGCTCTATGCGTCCCTAGCGGGGTGTTTTGTCTATTAAGACGCTTGTCAGCTAGGTGTTCTTCTATGCGTGCATAGAGCGGCCTACCCGTTTCGCCTACATATTTATCACTACACGCTTTGCAAGAGATTAGGTAGACTGTACCTACGCTCATGCAATCACCGTCTCTGCCGTTAGGACATATTTTACAATCATTCATCATACAGAGACGGTCATATAAGCGGTTGCGAACTAGTTGGCGTTTTAGAGTATTCGGTGGTATTTCAATAATGGCCACCGATTGCTCTAAGCCCGCTCTTTTCAAACATCGTTTTATAGCTGTACTAACCTCATTTGAATAGAACGGGATGATAAACGGGACTTTCCTTTCAACTAAGTTTTCGTTCGGAGGCGCATTATTTCCTCTAAACCTAAGCCGAGGGGCTACGAATTCGTATCCATTAGAAGTGGCTATTTCCCGCGCCAGTTTCACGGATTCTACTCTCTGCTCCTCCCCGGTACATACATTGGCTGCTGTTCGAAACATGTTTTTTACTAGCGCCTTCTTCGTATGTGAGGGGTGAGAAGAGAGATAGTGAACCAAGATATTCTTACTACTTGGCTTTCGGTACCACTTCGTTATGTAGCCGCTCTCAGTTAAGCTTATTTGCACGTTCAAGAATGGAAGCCAATCGTCTTTTGGTATCTCACGGGTGAATCTTATATACTCTGACTGTTCATTCAGCAATCTAAAACAATTATCCAGCTCCTCTTGAGTGGAACAGATAATCAAACAATCATCTATATACCTACAGTAGAGTAATGGCCGGAGATCCATCACTGGTGCTTCCACTTTAGACATAAAGGCAATGGCCAGGCTAGGTGCCAGTCGCTGTCCCATTGCCAGCCCTCTGGTTTGAGCATAATAATTCCCGGACCATCTGAAGATTGAGCAGTTCAAGCACTCTTTTAGTAGGATCATGAACTGCTCAATCGTCAAGCCATACATGTTTACAGCTCCCTGGTGTTGTATAAGAAGCTCATGTGTGGCTTGCAATGCGGAGTCATTCGACACGTTGGTATATAAAGCAGTAACGTCGAATGACTTCATTACGTACGCGTTGTTCGGGTTCGCGTTACGTAGACGATCCAGGAACATCTGAGTGTTTGTCAGATGGGCTGGAATGTGTCCTAGCAACTGGGATGCTTATTAAAGTCAAGAACCATGCTATCCTATGCTATCCATGGCTATCCTGCAGCACTGAGAAGGCATACGGATACCGCTAATGAAGATCAAGCGAGTCACATTAGGGCAAGTAATGCATCAAGAAATTCAAGGGTCACAGTGCTAGGAGGCATAACTCTCCCTGACGGTGCGCGCTCGCTATTAGAACTGGGTCCAAGCTTTTCACCATCTCAACCCATTTCTAAGGTGTCCTTGCGCAAGGTTGCATGTGGTTTACATGATTTGCAAGATCAACTCCGTAAAAAAAGGCCAGAGTTGAAGAGACTAATAGGAATGAACAGCAAGTAGAGGCACTAATACCACCATTTCCTCAGCCGTTCTATAGACAACAAGACCCCAACGAGGAGGTAGATAGAAAATTCCGGAAATTTGCGGACGAAACTTTTAGAACCCTCACTCACTATAGCAGGAGAAGATATCAATCGAACCTCACCGAACTACAAAAACGTGGCATGAAAGAGGTTCGAGAGTTGATAAGCGAAGGTAGGATAAGGCTATCAGTTAGTGATAAGGGTGGAGAATTTGTTGTGATTCCTCGACAGTTAGATATCGCAATAACGAGCAAGCATCTCGAGGATGCCTCGCTTTACCGATCATCTTCTGTAAAGGAATTCAAAAGGCAAAACCGCAAATTAAACAGTGAGTGGGTCCGTACGGCAAAAGCTGCAGGCTTAAGACCATCTATCATTTCTCAATTAAAAATCCAGTCACCAACATGTCCTGTCTTATACTTGCTTATAAAAACACATATGTTAGTATCCACTGATGATCTGATGTCTAACGATCCATCTATATTCAAAGTTAGACCTATCATCAGTTGTGTAGGCGGACCGACGGATAGGATAGCATGGTTCTTGACTTTAATAACATCCCAGTTGCTAGGACACATTCCAGCCCATCTGACAAACACTCAGATGTTCCTGGATCGTCTACGTAACGCGAACCCGAACAACGCGTACGTAATGGAGTCATTCGACGTTACTGCTTTATATACCAACGTGTCGAATGACTCCGCATTGCAAGCCACACATGAGCTTCTTATACAACACCAGGGAGCTGTAAACATGTATGGCTTGACGATTGAGCAGTTCATGATCCTACTAAAAGAGTGCTTGAACTGCTCAATCTTCAGATGGTCCGGGAATTATTATGCTCAAACCAGAGGGCTGGCAATGGGACAGCGACTGGCACCTAGCCTGGCCATTGCCTTTATGTCTAAAGTGGAAGCACCAGTGATGGATCTCCGGCCATTACTCTACTGTAGGTATATAGATGATTGTTTGATTATCTGTTCCACTCAAGAGGAGCTGGATAATTGTTTTAGATTGCTGAATGAACAGTCAGAGTATATAAGATTCACCCGTGAGATACCAAAAGACGATTGGCTTCCATTCTTGAACGTGCAAATAAGCTTAACTGAGAGCGGCTACATAACGAAGTGGTACCGAAAGCCAAGTAGTAAGAATATCTTGGTTCACTATCTCTCTTCTCACCCCTCACATACGAAGAAGGCGCTAGTAAAAAACATGTTTCGAACAGCAGCCAATGTATGTACCGGGGAGGAGCAGAGAGTAGAATCCGTGAAACTGGCGCGGGAAATAGCCACTTCTAATGGATACGAATTCGTAGCCCCTCGGCTTAGGTTTAGAGGAAATAATGCGCCTCCGAACGAAAACTTAGTTGAAAGGAAAGTCCCGTTTATCATCCCGTTCTATTCAAATGAGGTTAGTACAGCTATAAAACGATGTTTGAAAAGAGCGGGCTTAGAGCAATCGGTGGCCATTATTGAAATACCACCGAATACTCTAAAACGCCAACTAGTTCGCAACCGCTTATATGACCGTCTCTGTATGATGAATGATTGTAAAATATGTCCTAACGGCAGAGACGGTGATTGCATGAGCGTAGGTACAGTCTACCTAATCTCTTGCAAAGCGTGTAGTGATAAATATGTAGGCGAAACGGGTAGGCCGCTCTATGCACGCATAGAAGAACACCTAGCTGACAAGCGTCTTAATAGACAAAACACCCCGCTAGGGACGCATAGAGCACAGAAGCACGACGGAGTTGATTTTGAAATCGAAGTCACCATCCTTGCGCAGGAGCAAAAAACATCAGCGCGAAAGATCTTGGAAGCATTTTGGATTAATACGACCAATCCAACCATAAACCGCAGGGAGGAATGCCTTGTAAACACTCGTGATATGAGCCAGTATATAAGACTGTTGTTTTGATGGGTAGGGTGCATTACGAGCCTATGTGTCTCTCTTGCCGGTGATCTCCACTTGGATCATCCAGTGGAACACATATAAAAAGCGGTGAGTATGTTAAGTGTTGATTTTTGCTTGATGCGATTGAAATCTAGGTCTGGTGATTTTTCTAAAGAAGTAATGGAGGTGTTTGACTGATTGTATTGCAAACATTTTGACCTTTCCAGGCTCTGAAGAAGGCGAACTGCCGAAACGTCAGCTATCGAATAAAGTTTAATGTAACACCTCGTGTTCTGCTCAAAGAAGAAAATCAAGAATAATGAAAGGATCAATTGTCAGATTCAAATGGATACTGGTTTAAGATGGATACTTGTCATCATATAAGTTCGGAACGCGTGTCTTTGTGATATTTTCATAAAGCAACCTTTTGGTGTGCACGGTACTGGGTTATAATCGTTTATAGTGATAAGAAAAATACAATAACAACGATGAGAAGATTTCTAGAAAAGCAGAGAACAGTCTAGTCAAGGCGGTGGTTCAGAGTGCAATAGCTGTAGCAGAGGAGCCACTCAAAGCTTTGGTGGTTCGGAGGTAGAATGCTCGCCTGCCACGCGGGCGACACGGGTTCGATTCCCGGCCGATGCACCAAAATTGTAGCAAAGGCTTGTAGCCGCTAATTACATGTGGTGGTTCAGTGGATTCGTTTTGTATTGTGAAGGTTCAGTGGTTTGTACGGGTTATACCAAACAATAAGATGGAATGAAACAATGGCGTGGTACCAAACAATGTGGTAGAACCAAACAACCTATAATAAACATGCATTACTATAATGATAATATAATAATATATACATTCTCACCACATATTGTTATGCGAACATATGCGTAAGTCAAAATGAGTGACCGATTGATGAGAGGTATCAAGAAGAAGATGAGACGATACTATGAGTGTTATCGTAAGCGAAAGTGTTATGGCAAGTGGTGTTATTGTAGCTGACGGTGTTATTGTAAGTGATAATGTTATTGCGTATGACAATTTTATGACAAGGGACAATGTTATTGTGGTTGACGATGTTATTGTAATTGACGGAGCATGACTAAGCGGCGGAGACCATTGAGGTTGCTATGTTCGCACCGAAGTAGAAGCACGGCGGCGAGATCCAGTGGGCGAGTACATAGTGCTAGCAGAGGGGTCACTACTGATTAGATATTGGAAGAATCCCTAAACCGCGGTGATGGGGTGAGCATAACCAGAGTGAGTTTGCTCCGCCACGGAAGCGCTAAGTTCCGCTCACAGTTCTATTGAGTTCATCTGAGTTGTATGAATGCAACCTTATGAAAGCAATTAGTTACAAGACGACGAGATTGTGTGGAGAGCAATAATGGATCGACAATGTACTGAGGTGAGGTGGTCCGGGTGATGTCAAACGACCGTACGGATGATGCCCAGCGATCAAAGTGACTGTTGAGGTTGGTGACTGTTGAGGTTGGGCAGCTGGGTGCCGCCCTCGTCACTAGGACTATTTCTGTCTAAGCTCCTTGAACCTCTGCGATACCACTTGCTCTCTAAGGTCGTGGACCATCTGTGTTGCCTAAATTATCATATAATTCCCGAAAAGATAGCAAAACTCCGCTGGGACGTTTACTACAAGAGCAGTCGCTGAGCCAACCCTAGGTGGATGACTGATCGCGCTATTTACATTTCCCGTGTAATGGGAGTTTTGGCAAAAGAGACAGAGAGTGATGCAGAAAATATATTATAAAATGTATTACGCTGATAGGCTACTCCAAATAATACAAGGTACAAGCCCAAATTCATATCAGAAAAGACGATATCGAGAAGTCCCATTTGAATAAAGGTTTATCTATGGCGTGGGGACGCTCACATAGAAAGTGCATAAGATAACGACAGAATAGCTTCTATACAAAATTCATGCTGAAACCATGGAAAAGCTTGTGCAGGAAATTTAAGTAAAATTGATAAGAAAAGTGAACAACATTCGTCTTTCATGTGGAGCATGCTGTCTAGACGATCACTTCTATTCTTTTGTAAAGATAAATTGCCGTGAAAGAAGAGTGCCGCACATAGGACTCCTATAATACGATTTCTATTCTTATTTTTTTCCTTCCAGGCTAGTTTTCAATTCTTCTCAAATGATCGAATATATGAATTTTTTTTCCTGCGAGCGGCCACATATATAGAATGACCGTTCAGCACAAAATATCAATGTAAGAAACGAGTAATTCCTTCTGCTTAGCCGTTCCGAGATCTCAATGATATTATTTATTGAATACTAGCGAAGTGTACAACAATACAATTAGTAATGAAGCGTGAATATACAATATTCGAGGTGCTAACGTTTCGGCTGATCTCCTTCTTCAAGGCCTGGAAAGATCACATTGATCCACAGTCCACTACACCAAAACCTCCATAACCCTAGCACAAAACGTTAGAAACGAATTTTGGATCGCATAGTAGAAGCTTCATTTTAAAACACTCAGCGTTTTGATGTTTTGGGTCTATCAATTATTCATTGAAGACCAGCCACTTAAGGTCAGTGCATCAGTGGGCTGTGCCTAACACAGGCCGCAAAGATCAGTTCGAGGTATGGTTCGAGGACACGCGTGATTACGACGCACTCCTCTTTTCGGGCTCATTTTTGGACCTTCGCTATGTATACAAAAGGCTTCCAAGGTTTTACGCGCAGATGCTTTGATTCCTGAGCGAGGGTCGTGAATTTGACGCCGAACATTACTCGTGCATGTTTTTGGTCCCTATGCGTGCCTTGTGGGCTTTTTGGATCAGAATTGCGTAACCCAACAAGGTGCTCTTTCACACGGAGGAATAGTGGTCTACCCGTTTTGCCAATGTACTCATCGCCGCATGCCTCGCAAGAGATTAGGTAAATTATACCCGATCTCATACAGTCGCCGTCTCTGCCGTTCGGACAAACTTTGCAGTCATTGGTTTCGCAGAGGCGGTCATACAGTCAGTTGCGGGCTAATTGACGCTTTTGTGTTTATGGGGGTATTTCAACCATTGCTCCCTAATTATCCAAACCTGCTGTTTTTGAGCACGGTTTAATACCTGTGCTTATTTCGTTAGAAATAAAAGGCAGAAGGAAAGGAATCCTATTTTCTACAGACTTGCCGTTTGGAGCTTAGAATTTCCTCTATATCTAACCTGAGAAGCTCCTACCGTATCGTAGCCATTAGAGATGGCTATTTTTTTCGCTCCAAGCTTAAAGATTCTACTTTGTGTTCTTTTTCTGTGCACATATTTGTCGCTGTTCGCAGCGTATTCCTCAGAAGCGCACGTTTTATGTGTGAAGGATGAGGTGATAGGTAATGAACCAATATGTTTTGTTGCTTGGTTTTCGGTACCATTTTCTATTGTAGGACTTTTTGGACAGGTTGACCTGAGCGTTCAAAAATTGGAGCCAGTTTTGCTTTCTGTTTCTCACGGGGTGAACTTTATGTACTCTGACTGACTGTTCAGCAACTGCGAGCATTTGTCCATCTCCTCTTGGGTTGAGCAGACAAAACAGTCATCTATATACTTACGATAGACTAACGGCCGGAGATCGATTATTGGGCGCTCCACTTAGAATACACAAACCTTAGAAGCCTTTTGGATAGATAGCAAAGGCCTAAAAATGAACTAAAAAGAGGAGTGCCTCGCAATCACGCGTGACCTCAAACCATACCTCAGGCTAATCTTTCCGGCCTGAGTTAGGTACAGCCCACTGATGCACTGATCCTAAGCGGCTGGTCTACAATGAATAATTGATAGACCCAAAAGATCAAAACGGTAAGTCTTTTAGAATGAAGCCTTAACTATGCGATCCCAAATTCATTTCTAACGTTTTCTGCTGGGGTTGTGGAGGTCTTGGTTTAGTGGATTGTGGATCAATATGATCTTTCCGGGCTCTGAAGAAGGCGACTCGTCAAAACGTTACCCACCTCAAATATTATCTGATTCACGCTGCATTACTAACTGTATTGTTGTACGCTTCGCTAGTATTCAATAAATAATATCAATAACACCTCGGCACAGCTAAATAGAAGAAACTACTCATTTATTCAAATATGCCGAGGTTAATAGATATTCGGTCTTAGGATTTATTACAAAATATGAGAAACATTAGCTACTTTGATTTTTCATGGGGCTAGTGCATACTCAGGAAAAACTACTGAAAAACTTATTTTTTACTTGCATTTCTGATATTTTTCGGATTATTCATATTTCTTATAAATTTTAGGACACCGAAGCCGGCAGGTTGTAATGCCGACGGGCTTGGAGCCGAGCACCACCCTCACCACTATCAGGCGGACAACAAGAACGCTCTACGGAACTCCACAGCCAGGCTATTCTTGCAAGTGCAAGAAGACGAAAAATGAATCGAATGCTAGACCTGCTGCAATACGCACAATAAAAATTGTGATAACGAGTCATGTGTATCAAATTTTAAAAATCTTGATACTTTTCTGTTTGGTAGGATGAGATGGAGAAACGATCCCGTTCGCTGGACAAAAATGCTCCATAGGAATGTTATATTTGAAAACGTTCTTCTATAACGCTCCAGTGCAAGGAAAACACTTGTGTTTCACAAGCGTATATTTCTCACAGGATATAGCTGTCCCTTCAAACTGTTAGTAATCATTCGATAGCGTAAGATTTAACAATTTCAGCGCTGTGCCTATTTTCTAGAAAGACCGTTTCTCTGTATTGTAGCATTGAAAAAAAAAGGTTGATACACACTCGAGGGCGCGTGTTTTTTGGTTAATCTACACGCTGGGGATAGGGGCGCAGGGGGTCTGCTCGCGTTTCAACATAGTGATCGACCGATGGCGCTGATGCGCATGTGAAGTGGACTTTTGTTATGCAATTAAGATATTTTTCTCCACATTGAAAGGAAATTTCAAATTAAACGCATGATTCTGATTCTACAAGATTTTTTCTACATGCTCATATGATTCCGTGCTTCTAACGAAGTAACAGTAAAATTAGGCAGACCATGCAAAACATTATCATATTTCGGATTTTATAGCAGTATGAGAAGGCCCTCAAAAGGACGGCCAAGTATAGCACTAGCCAGAGATTCAAGCTTACGAATGATTGCTAACCTTCTTATGAAACGTTCATGTTCAGTGAAAAAGATCGTTTCTTCATCCCGTGCTAACAAACCGAAAAGGACCGAAATTGTCCCATTCTTTTCATCATTATGTACAGCTCGTCTTTATAAGTGACATAACGTCTATCGGAGGAACACTACAGAATTCAATATGATGAAATTCCATTTTCCTTATTCTCACCTTACGGATTAATTAAAATTCTTTACATATTGGCTTCATAGAAAGTCATATCATATTTGGAAATTATACAAAGAGCACTGTTCCGACTTTGCGCCGTCAGCCTAAACACATTTCTGCCATCCCTCAAGCAAAGAATCAATAACGTACTCAAAGAACTTGTCATCCTTAGATTTATAGAAACACAACAACTGCGCATCTCTTTAAGATGCGTCCAAAACAAAATGTTCTTCTAGATAAACAAATGTGCGTCAAAAGAACATTATTGTACTCAGTATCTGGAGAAACGCCTTTTAGGAGAGAATAGTAAGCGAATCAATAGCTATTTGCTATGACACCCGGCGTAATATAAAAATAATCTAAAAAGAAAGTTCGACTGCCTTCAATCAAAATCAAGACGTAAAAGCGTCGATTTCCGCGTTAACACCGGTAAATCGGAAAATCAAGGCGCTCTAGAGAGATCGAGAGTCACTGTGTTAGGTGACGTAACGCTTCCGGATGATGCGCGTTCATTATTAGAATTGGGTCCAAGTTTTGCACCTAGTCAACCCATTTCTAAATTAACCCTGTGCAGGATCGTATGCAGTCTACAAGAACTTCAAAATCAACTCTGCTACAAGGTTAGATTAGAAGGGTTAAGTAACGAAAAACAAACAGGGACACTACCACCCATTCCCTTCCCACAAGCTTTTTACAAGGAAGAAAAACCAAATAGCGAACTCGACCCTATTTTTCGCGTTTTTTCAAGCGAAGTTCTGCAAATACTCAACCACTTTTGGCATAGAAAAATAAGCTTCAATCTGACACGCAAACAAAAACAAGGTTTGTCCCGAATCAGGGAGCTCGTAGGATCAAAAACTATCCGTCTATCCGTAGGTGATAGAGGTGGGGAATTTGTAGTAATTCCAAATCAGCTGGGTGCCGAAATAACGGAGAAACATCTTCAGGATGTCTCCCTCTATCACCCATAATCTGAGAAGGAATATAAACTCCAATGTAAAAATCTAAACAAAGAATGGGTCAACACGGCAAGTGCAGCGGGTTTGGAAACTTCAGTTATCTCTCCACTCAAGAACAATAATCCTACTTGTCCGGTCCTATACCTTCTCATAAAAACACATAAACTTACATCTAATGATGATCTAGAGTCAACCGATCCATCAACGTACAAGGTTAGACCTATCATCAGTTGTATAGGCGGACCAACGGATAGAATAACGTGGTTTCTAAACCTTATTTTTACTCAGGTGCTCAAATCCATACCAGCCCATCTACCCAATGCCCAAATGTTCCTAGATCACCTACGTTGCGCGAAACCAACCAACTCGCACGTAATGGAATTATTTGATGTTACCTCACTCTATACAAACGTATCAAATGATTCTGCAATGCAAGCCATTTTCGATCTTCTAACTGAAATGAACAAAAAGTAAATATGTACGGCTTCTCAATTCAACAACTAATGGCCCTTATAAAACATTGTCTTAGCTATTCAATCTTTCGGTGGTCGGGAAAATACTTCACACAACTCAGGGGGTTAGCCAGGGTCAACGTTTAGCACCTAGTCTTGCCATCGCTTTTATGTATAAGGTGGAAGCTCCAATTCTCGTTCACCGCCCATTGCTCTACTGCCGATATATAGACGATCGTTTCATTGTCTGTTTCACACAAGAGTTGGACAAATGTGTTTTGAAGTCTTGAACGGACAGTCAGAACATATAAAATTTACGCGAGAAAATCCAAACAGGAGGTGGCTTCCATTCTTAAATATCCAGATAGAGCTTTGGATAATAGTGGCTATGGTACAAAATGGTATCGAAAACCAAGTAACAAAAACATTTTGGTCAACCACCTTTCCTCTCATCCTTCACACATGAAAAAATCGCTAATTAAAAACATGTTTCTAACGGCTAAAAATGTGTGCACAGGAGAAGAGGAAAGGAACGAATCATTAGACTTGGCACGAAAAATTGCCATTTCCAACGGCTACAAAACATCTGCTACTTGGAAATATTCAAAAAGTGGAATTAGGTCCCGCACCTGAATAAAGTCCCCTTCAAACTGCCATTTATATCAAACGAAATTAGTAGCGCGGTTAAAAGGTGCATAAAAAGATGCGGTCTTGAAAATTCTGTGGTAGTTATTGAAATCCCACCTCCCACCCTACGCCATCAGCTGATCCGCAATAGACTTTATGATCGATTGTGCAACACCAAAGACTGTATGATCTGCCCTAACGGAACAGAGGGGATTGTATGAGATCGGGCACAATTTATTTACTAACATGTAAAACATGCGGGGAAGAATATATAGGCAAAACGGGTAGACCACTTTTCATCCGCATAAAAGAACACCTAGATAGTGGATCTAAAATAGATAAAACGAAACCTTTAGGTTTACATAGGGCACAGAGATAGAACAACAAAATCGTGTCCTTTCCTCGCTTGATCTTCTAACTTGACCTAGGCAGCATATAAATAAAACCATCCGAATCATTCAAATAGTCTAATACTACATACACCCAGGCTCTGAAGAAGGCGGGTCGCCGAAACGTCAGCCGATCTCCTACGACTAAATTACCAACCTCGCGTCAGCTAATCAAAATAAGTTTTCTCCATTTTCATGTAACAATTAGTTATGTCGAGGTTTATAGAAAGTCAAACTTTTGAATTATTAACACTCTTGTAAGAAGTTCTTGTCCAGCAAATACGATGGAATATTCATTTGTTCTCCGCTAACAGTAAAGAATCAGGTAGGGTTTCGGGAAACAATTAGTAAGCAATGCAGCGATACCAGCTCCTCCATTGACTTTCGTGGAATAAAGGACAAAGTGCTCGGCGATGATCGATATTTGAGGAGTACATTCGACAATATCAAACATCTTTAAGGATGTGATTGGAATCTTGAAGAGATTGATGGAAGGCCTAGTGAGGCAAATAGCAAGCGGAATTGAACCAGCGATTACTCGCGCATCACAGAGCACCACCTCTAATCAAATGCTGTGTCATCTTTGAAAGTCGCCATTCAAAATAAAAATTACGAATCAATAAACATACCATATCGATTGCCTCAATAACCTTATCCATATATGCCAACTGGCATTCATAAGGTGAAAATGGGAACATTATTTCAACACCACGGATATTTACCGTCGTCATTGAGATACGAATTTTCAAAGCTGAAACTATATCCTATGACAGTTCATCAAGTGATAATAACAAGCTATAGACACAACAAAGATCATTACATACATATATGCATGTATATAAAACTCTTTTACGTTAGTCGGGAACAAATGACCAAAGGACCCTTTCCGCTATACAAGACCTTTTCAAGAGTACTAGTAATCATTCGAAAGCTAAAATCTCTGGCTAGTGCGCCACGCAATCGTTTTTTTTTATAAAGCCTCTTTATAACGCTTCAGCGAAAGGAAAGCATTGGTCATGTGCGCATTCTCGCAGGACAGAGCTCCTCCTTTAGACAATTAGTAATCGTTCGATAGCGTAAGATCCAACGATTCTACCGCCGTGCTTATTTTCTTAAAAGGTCGCTTCTCTGCAGCGTATCAAGAAAATAAGATCGATTGCCTCACGCAAGCATTTGTTGTTCGCTAATCGACGGGATGGAGAGAAGGAGCAGGGGGAGAGGGGAGCAAAGAGGGGCTGCCCGTGGTTTCAACACGGCGATCGATCGACGGCGCCTAGCCAGCTCATATGTGAAGTGCGATATTTGTTACTCAATTAGGAATTGTTCCTTCGCTTCGAAAGAAACTCCAAATAAAACGTACAACTTTGACACTAGAAAATTTTCTCCACAAGTGAACGTGCTTTTCGTGGTTACAGCAATGTAATAGTAGAAGCAAGGGTGGGTGTAAAATACAGGTTTATTGTGAATGTTACAGCGTTTTGAAGAGGTTCTTTTCGAAGAAAAGGCCTAGCCAGAGATTTAAGCTTTCGAATGATTACTAACGCTCTTATGAAAAGCTCTTGTGCAGCGAAAGGGAGTCGCTTCTTCATTTGCCTTTCGGATAACGAAAAAGAGCCGTATATACCTATATGTGCGTACATATGGATGCATATATACATATATACTATATACATATACGAAATACACTAGAATAATGGGTAGAAAATAACAAAACAACGAATACGCGATTTAATGTAAAATGCACACCACGAAAATATATAACGAAAAAACGAAGGAAATCAATTCCGAATAATTCCCGCCGCGACATCGATTGGCGCGAAAACTTTTTGAATACTGCTGTCGCTCAGTTACAGAAAACGGCCGGACCAGGCATTTTCGGCTACTACTCCGACTGAAACTCGGAGAATGGATAAAAGAACCTGGGGAGAGAACGATAAACTTCATCCAAGTCAATTTTGAGGTGAACCGTGGCCGACAAGTGCGCGACAGCGCAAGGCATCACAAAACCGATAGATGACTGGACGAGTGCAACACTGCGATCCGCTTGCGTTCATATAAGAGAGGGAGAGAAAGAGACAGAGAGAGAGAGAGAGAAGAGACGAAAAGAGGAAGAGAAAGGGAAAAAGAAAGAGATAGGCAGAAAAAGGGTAAGAGAAAGAGAGACAGAGAGAGAAAGAGAATGCGATGGTATGACGACTATTTGGAAGGATAAGTCGGCAAGAGTGGGAAGATTCGCCTAAAAAATTATAAACCGATCTCGCCACAGGCATCAGCGATGTCACGAAGAACACCATGAAAACCTCAGAGATTTTTTTTTGTAGATAAATTTATGAAAAATAGACGAACAACTGGTGAGCGACCACTCCTCGAGAAGAAAACGTGTTCAGATCCGTTTGTGGTAGACAGGCTGCCGTTTCAGTGGAGCGCGGAAACCACCAACTTTTCTCATCGAATTGCCAGGAACTCCGAATATTTTCTATGATATATCGGTACTTCTTCTTGATGAGCAGTTGTGAGGGTTACTAACTCCGTCGGGACCGTGGACTCACGGCCTCTGCATCTCTAATCAGTAACCCTGGATGGTCTGCTCCACCTCCCCAGCATCTATAGTCCCCGTTGTTCCATTGTTAGACGCAACAGCGAGTCATTGTTAGACGCAGTAGCATGCCACTGTTATAAGTAGCACGCTGGGGTCAGAGACGCAGAGGAGAGGAGGAGACCGTACAGAGTTACCTGTTAGAGACGAAGAGGTCATGGATTCATGGTCATGGGTTCTTAAAGGGTTAACAGTCTGTCGAAAGAGCATTCAAACTAGCACACCTCCACTAGGCGCGTATAGGATATATACAGAGTGGGGAAGATGAGATGATAGAGGTAGTCGTCGTCCCATAGGAATATAAGACCTCAGCACGCAAAAGTCTCGAGAAGTTTTCCATTTATAGCAGAAATCCAAAACGAACGGCTGGAAGAGTGCGCAGTCGGTCACACCGCGTGATCTCGCGCCACCAAATCGATTCCTTGATGTCAGCCGCGCGCACTGCTCTCCCGTGCAAGACCGATTGCGGCGGCGGCGGCGGTCTCCAGCGATGACTGAAGAGCCACCAAGCGCTACAAAACGGTAAGTATTTAATAGAATAATTACTATACGACTTAACCCTCTAAGGGACTACGTGTACCAGCTGAGGTACACAAGCCATTTGACGATCATTCTCGCTGGATAAAACTTTTCTTTTGAACATTTGTCAGCCATTAGAAACCTTAAATCTTTGCAATTTCAACAATACTTTTGATTTTTGAGCAAGCCTTTTTTTACTACGTTGCTGCAGCAAAAATATGACCATGTTCCACATTCAGTTTGCTATGTTTGCTCGGCTGAGGCTTCCATATGGCTCTTGGCCAAACTCATACCTATCATTTGATAGCCCAAATCTTTAGATTTTCGTTGTTGCATGTCATTTTCTGAAAGGTTATCTTATGATGCCTAAGATAGAGAAGCTGACTTTTCAAAAAATCAGAACAGACTTAACATTTCCGAAACTTGACACTATCGAACCACCACTAGTAGTTCAAGGGAATATCTGCGCGCTGTCAGTAATGCGCACGGTAATGCACGAAATCGGGCAGCGTGTGTGAAACACGAATTTGATCTTAATTGCCAGAGGGCTGTAAGAAAGCTTTTCTAAAAACAGCCACATTTTGAACTCTCCGAGATTTAGGTTATTCAATGATTTATTATTGAAAAGGGGCTTTGACCAGAAGATTATAAAAAACGTCAAAGGCGTTACGCTTACGTAACATGGATCCATTTTAGCTACAGTGCTATAAAAAGATTTTCTCAATAAAAAAATTCATTTGGATTCTCGCGACATATTTCGACAAAACTATAGTCTAATGGAAAGTCTTTGTCCATCAGAAGAGAAAGTTCAAACCATCTCTGCCTGATGACTGATATGATCCCTGCTTTCGTGTGGAATAAGAGGGAAACGGCCATGATGCTTTACATGACATACTTTGATGAGCTTCTAATTAACCTTCACCACAGTATAAGCCTTTTTCCTGGATTGCTGATAGTCACTTAATAACTTAAGTCTAAAAAATTTCTATCCTTTTCCTTTATTTACAACTTGCACGAGGTTGGTAATTTCTTCTTTTTCTCAGAACTCGGTGGCTAACGTTTCGGCGGCAACGCCTTCATCAGAGCCTAGACGTATAAATCATATGATATACAATTACTCGGTTGATATTTCGCAACTATCAAAAATCTAATAGAACAGCAATCAAATTCTATAGAATTCTAAAGAGTTCTAAAGAGAATTGTTCTTAAAGAGGTTTGAACAGGACGCTGTTAGAGCAAAAAGATTAGGTATCACACTTGGAATATTTAGCAAGAGCTTGAATTTCATAGCGAGTTTATTAGGCGATGTAAGATAAGAAATGGTTTGAATCCTACAGAACGATGGAGCAAAGTCTCTTCTACACTTTCAATACAAAAAAGTGGAACTTTATCTCACATGGAGAAAAATTTTCATAGCAAATGGCAAAAGTCGAACACTTTTCGAATGACGCTGCGTGCAGCGATTTCGACTACCGCCTAGAAAGGACGCGCTGTTCAAGAGGCGCGCGATTTTCGTTATTCGTACAAAAATTTTCTCCCAGTTTCGGCAAATTCTTAGACTTTACGTACTAGGATTGTGGACATGCACTGCCAACTAAACCAGTCACTGCCAACTGCTACGGGAAACACGATCTGGTTGCCAATGGAAAAGCACGACTCTCTGTGTTGCACGAAAACAAGGGTCAGCTGGCATGGGAAGCACGAGCCGGCTTATGATTCACTGCCCTAGCAATGAATTGCCTATACCTGCACGTAGATAGATTAATAATCCTAAGTATGTGAGAAAGGATTGAAGTCATTCATGGAAGTGAGTGCTATAAGGCGACTAAGAAAATCAACTTAAGTGTGAAACAAATTATTATTTTCGCTTCTACAACCTAATGAGAAGAACTTTTCGATAGCAAAAAACATTCTTTTTGCTTTTGAGCGTTTACTAAAGTTTTGACTACAAAGGTTTTTCAGTAAGTACAGAAGAGGCTTTTATGAAGATTATTCAGTAGAAAGAGCGCACGTGTGCCAAAAAATTTTATGTTTGATTAAGAGTACCACACTATCCAAATAGTAATATATTTCATCTGCTATAGAACATCTGCTCACATTAGTTTCTTTTTCTAAGTTTATGTTCTTGTAGTCGTTTGATAGCTTGAGGAATGCTGATTCTCCTACTGAGCGTATTCTGTGGAACAACCACCAAACTACGTTTTGCTTGCAGAAAAAAAACTACCTACTGCCTTCAAAGTGCTTTGTATCTTTCACAGTGAATTTTTTTAAATATGCAAAGAAATTTCGGTGCATAACAAGCTTTGTTGCTATAAGCAAATAGATTGTTACTGGGTGATTCTCAATGATAAGAACTCCAGTTTTCTTGAAATTTCCACTTCTCATTAGGTATTGTGTGGATTTCGGACGAACTGTGTAAATTTACTCGTTTTTTTTTTTTGGATTTTTCCGTGAAGTGAAAGTTCTTCTTAATTAGCGACAAGGCGACATCGTATTGCAATGTACAGTATCACTTTTGTCCAACAATTCAAAACCTCTTCCGTCAGAGTTTCTTTTTTAGTGACGGCGAAGATTCTCTCTATCAATTATAAAAGTCTGAGTATAATCGTGGTAAGACGCTAAATTCGCCGCGTGATCCCGACGCCTGCAGCGTGAAAATAAGCGTGATTTTCAAGAGGTTAAGTGATTCAGCTAATGCACTGGGTGCTATATTCCGCTAGTGTGAATCTCGGTTGACGTTCCCGTTGTCTACACTGTCCATCTCATCGTATAACTACACATTTAATCTCATATTGCTTTTATTGTACCGTTATCGAAGCAGTAAGCGATATAATTCAAAATCGTGAAGTCTAACACAGGATAAGCACATCATCCACTGAGTCTGACAGAGACACGCCCCCAGTCCCGGCTCGCTGCGCGCGGCTAGCAGTCCCTAGTGCCGATTGGTTAATGACGCCGCTAATGACAAACAGGAATTTTACTCGATTTCCTCTCAGAATGCTTGACAGAAGATTTTGGTGTCTACCAATGCTAAAGTTTACTCTACAGGCGTGATTATCATAGCAAGAAAGTGCTCTCTTGTCTACCAAGTCGCTACTTTTTGGCACGAAATGCACATCTATGGGATAACAATTCAATCAACTCCCGGGTTCCTCAAAAATGAGTGCATTCAGCTCTACATAAGTTTTTTCTATAAAGGCCTGTACACTGTAGAACAAATGTTTTCAATTTCGTTACCGTTGAAAGAATTGCAAAAAGAGGAGATGCCTTGTGATTCCATCAATCTACGTTTCCTATCAGAATGCTGATTTGCAGAGCGACTGAGCGTTTTTTTTTTTGCTTTACTACTTAAGTTCATAGAACCCTAGACACTTCAGCATTTTGTTGATGGTCTTCACATTTTTTCACTGTAAAGGTCCCAGTACCTCTAGCATACGATTCGTTGTTTTATCTTCTTAACATCGCAAAATGCTGGTGGAGCACGTGCCCTTGCAAGCCTGAGGATAGTCTGGCCGCGGCTTTCATAAGGACGTTCATTGTTGACTGCTCGAGAGTTTTGGTGGAAGCGGGTATAGCCCGTGGGCTATCGGCAAGCATCACGGCCACTCGGCTGCGGCTCTTCATCTTGAATACCGATTGACGTGGAAAAAAAAAGTATGCCAAACGTTTTGCTGCGAAATGCCGTGGTAGAAGATTGAACCAACAGCTTTGTCTCTGCCGTCGCGTGCAATGCGTTGAAATCCGGCATGGAATAATAAGCTCAAACTATATTCCCGACACCACGCGCTCTATCAAACTTCCATTTTGATGAAGCGCAGAGTCACTCGTTCTAAAGAGCTTCTTGAATAATATGCTGCCTGATTAACTAATCCTTTTTTTTGGACACTCTGCTGATCCGTCTTCACAGTGTTTTCTTCACTGCACGGTTCCCAGTATTCCTATCATTCGGTTCCTTTAATAGTTTTCTCCTTGAACACTGTAGAATACTGGTTCAGCGAGTCCCCTTGCAACCTCGAGGATAGCCTGGCTGTGGCATTCCATAAAGCGTTGTTGTTGACTCTCGGAGAAGGTTGGACGTGGAGCTCGTCTCACGTGCGCCACGGCGAACATCACTAGCATTTGGCCACGACGCCTCCCTTTTAACTAACCCACTCCTCTGTTGATCTATTAACATGTCTTGAATCTTTTATGAGGCCTTATATGACACTTATACAGTTCTAGACATGCTTTTCGCTTTTCCAGGCTTACTAGTAGCACAGTGTCTTACGGCTCAACCGAGCCCTTGCATCAGATACACTCTTCAATTAGAAAAGAATCGGCGTCGAATTGTTTCAATCACCGCAAATCGAGCGGCAAAATCCCTCGACATTAGAGTGACCGCAGTCGAGCTTTTATGGATGGTAGAATGAATCATTCCTTTACTTTCGACTACTTACATAGACTTCGCTCTAAAACAATATTGAACTGATATTATACCATTTGTCAAGTGTTTTCTCAAGGCCACGCTCAAATTACACATTTCTCATAATAATTATTTGAGCCAACATATCATGTTATCAGTTATGGGCTTTTGTACAGCCCGATTCACGTGTTCTGGCCTTGCAGCCTCGTCAGTCGGGCAGACCCTTCGTCTCTAGCCAGGCTTCTCGGAGCCCTTACATCCTCTTATATAGAGTAAGCGACGACAGACGATTTACACTTTCTGACGAGGCTGCAAGGCCGAAACTCATGTTTCGGGCTGTAGAAGAGCCCATAACAGGTTAGATGACTTGTTCTATTGAGTAATAATTATGAGAAATGGACTATCAGGCACTGCCGATCTAGTGATTTTTCACTTGACGGCAAAAGGTAAACCGTTCGTCTTCGCCTATTCTATATGGGAGGATGTAGGGGCCTCTGAGGGGTTTGGCTAAAGCAGAAATTCCTTCCCGACTGGCGAGGCTACAAGACCGAAACACGTGTATCGGGTTGTATAAGAGCCCATAACAGATCACTTGACATGTTCGCTCAAATAACAATTATGAAATAACCTGATAACGTGATAAAACACGAAACACGTGTCTAGTACTGTATAAATGCTATAACAGAGCTCAAAAATGGGTCGAAACATGTTTTCAGATTATCAGATTATCACGTTTTTGAGCGAGATCTATATAAACAGTCGAAAGTGAGGTATGATCCATTTTACTCTTCTGTTTGCAGCGATGGGTAAAAAAATCAGGTGATGTTTCTGACTGACAAAAAAGGCTATCTCACTCTCGTCTTCTGACGTTTTTCTATTACTAAAGAGTATTGTTCAAGGGCACAAAGCAAAATGGTAGAAACAGGAAGCGCTTGACAGCGGATGAAATCATCACCGCAGCGCTCCGTCAACGAATGATATCTGAAGGAAGAATCAGAGCAGAGGAGTAAGTGTTGTACCCTTATTTGAATGAAATTTGTGGAAATGGTGACTGTTATCAGTATGCATTCAGAAGCACTGACTAAAATGCAATATAAATATTTGACATCAGACGAAAGCTGGATCAGCCTTTTACCCATACTAAAGGAACGCGTGCAACAACGGTTCGCCGGTTCAACTCCTGCCTAATCTCGTACGTTTTGCATTTCACTCATAATCTAGGATTTTATATCATAATATCATGTTACTGCTGAAATCACTTAAATAAAGAGTTATTTAGGGAGGTAATAAAAGCCTACCGGGAATACCAAATGGCCCAAAAGGCGATAAAGAAGATGGTAAAAGAAGAAGAGATCAATGAAATGGTGAGCCAGTCACTTTGAAAAACTCGTGTAGAGTGCTGCATTATGGAGATTCCAAAAGTTCTTCTTATTTCAAACATTGTATTTTCTACCCACATATACTTACTGTTGATGTTATTTTTTCATTATGGCTTGAAGATTGTACCTATGTGTATTTGTGTGTGTGCGCGTGTGTGTGTGTGTTGTATGTATGTGTGTATATATGTGGATGTGTATGTGTTTGTGAATATAAATGTGGCCTATTTTCCTTATACGGCCGCACATGAGGACATTATGAACCTTTTACAGTCTAGGTGTAAAAAGGTGAACAATCTGTCCCCCGAGAATCATATGGTTTCGTTGCAGTGAGATAAGTCTTAACAGCATCAAAAGATATAGTCTATATGACCTTGTGGATTAATAATTCCATCCTGTGGTTTGATGGGTGGTATTGATGGTTATTTCATGATGATTCAGGTTGGAGATGCCGTTGGAGAGGAAATTGGAACGATGAGGAGCAGACGGAAAGCTCTCCGAATACTGTAGATGAAAAAATGTGTCAATAAAGGTATATTACAGTTTCGCTAAAATGTCATATGCTCCTGAGGCCCCCAACATTCAAGTCCATTTACTTCCATTCCCGTATACCAGAAAGCTTGAAAACTGAAAATATGAATGAGTATAATAATGCCGTTGTTTATAGATGTTTCACTTATCAGAAAAAAATGCACTAATCCTTCATCGGTATGTGAGTTTTTCTCTAAGATTTAACGCCAGCCGATGAATAGCCCGTTCAGTAAGCTCTCGCACAGAGGCAAGTCAGTATGAATTTACTGGGAAGCATTCCTATGCGTAGCATTCTCAATAACATATGTTTGCGCAATTCTAGTAAATGCGATACCTACTCACTACTTCCTCAATAATAAGTATCCTCAAGGAAAGTCCTCTGAGCTGTATCTTCTTCCGAGTTATTGTTTAGGTAATTTTTTTAGTTCAAATCAGGCTAGATTCAGGTTTTAGGTTCAGCTAGCTGCAGACGAGCAGATGTAGGTCGGTCCATTGCGTCATTGCATCATTGATCCGTCTCACATGTCTTCGTTGTTCGTTTCCCATATTTTCCTTTTGTAATCAATTTCATATTGTTCATCGCTATGAATAGCCCGTAAGACAGATTATGACTGCGTTGACTATTCTGATCGACATCTCCTGTGACGTACGATTGTTTGCTACCTTTGTTGCGGGGTTATTGACCACATTAGCCGTTCAACTTCCGTGGACTCAGAAGCGTGTCCAATGACTCTACCTCCTCTACCCCGACTGAGCGCCGATTATAGCTACTCTTCATCTTGGGACGTCGCGTCGCAGGTAAGCTTTGTAATGATCCGCGTACGGTCTGCGCCGGCGTTTTGACTGCTGCTTGTTGGTGTTTTGTGTGCTAGGGTGATGTCAACATCAAGAAACAGCAGTCAATACGTCGGCGCAGACCGCACGCGAATCATTCCAAAACTTAACTGTGGGTCCTGCAACGAAAACTAGCTGTAGTCGGCGTACAATTGAGGCAAAGGAGGTGGAGTCGCTTGACACGCCTCTGGGTCCATGGAGGTCAGCCGGTTAAGTACTGCTGACGCCTATTGGCTGCAGACTCGTACCGCGGAGGCGGTTGAAGGGGATAAGTGCCACGGGCTACTCGCCTCCAAAGGCAAGGTAGCCAGGTCCATGTACTCTTGGCGCAGTGCACCTCCATGGTATAGGTGCATGTAATCACTTCGGTATAGTACCCTCGGGCTTTTGTCCCGAGGCGAGCGTGATGACTGCCCAAGGTCCATCTCCGGGTGCGTTTTGCAAGTACTCTGACTAACTAGCACTTTTGTCATAATTTTGATCGTTGTGTTACAACCTCCGCTCTCGCAAGTTTCATTTCACTTGCCAGCATATTACTGCTGTGAAACTGAGTTAAGACCGATGAAATTTGATAGTTTATCGGTCGATTGTTGCGTTACGTGATGTGCCGACCTACCTATACTGTATATTTCTATGGGTTTTTGTTTCTTTCTGATTAGGCAAAAACAAATGAAAAACCGATCTCATTCGCTGGAGATAAACTTTTCATAGGAGAGTTAGTATCCATGCGAAAGCCTAGACTCAAAGCCACAGTCCCACGTCACCGGTATTTCGAAACACCCCTTCATAACGCTGTAGCATCCAGTTCAAAATTATGTTTTACATTGGCCTTACCTTTCGTCTTCATATTTATCACGCGTATGATTCGCTGCAAGCCGAAAAGCCTATCAGTGTATAGAGAAATTTTCGTAGTATCTTACTAAATCGTCTTACTTAGAGTTTTCTTTTCAAGCTGACGAAAAATTCACAATTGAATAACAAACTATCGATCGTTTCGCCTCACCCTTCCCTGCCACTCCCCTGCCACGGCTCTCGTCTTGTTGAATTCCTGCTAAACAACGTTGCCATAAAAGCTAAAACTCTACCTCATTGTCCTTGCTGAGTCCGTATTTCCAGAAAACAAGCAGATCACTAGAATCAAGAAACACTGCGCTATCAAATGATTCTAATAATCTAAAGAAAGAGCTCTGTCCGACAAGGTTTGAGCACAAATCAAAAGACTGGAGGAGATCAAAGGACAAGAAGCCTTCCTAAACAGCAATCATATTTTTTGATTCTTTGGAAGTTGTGCTATGTTCGAGTGCTATCACTCTAAGAAAGGAGTTTTGTCCAACAAATTATTAGCGAGATAAGAGAAAAAACACGGTGATTGCATAAAGCAGGATTTTGGTTTAACTGCTACAGCATTATAAAAGCGTGCGTGTTTTGAAAAGCGGCGGACGTGGGGCTCTAGCCTCAGGTCTCAGATTTCGAGTGGTTGCTAACACTGCGACGAAAAGTTCTTCTCCAGCGAATTAGATCGGCTTTTCATGTGTTCAGTCCTAGTCATAAAGAGCCGGATTTTGCTATTATGTAATTATTATCTATTATAGATGTTTTTCTTTCAGTATTGATAATTAAATCGCGTGGCAGGCAAACCAAGTCTCTGCACCAGCTCGAGCACATCACAACACATGCGAGCATTCAGCACTCAAACCAATACATTCTCTATGAAAATTTATGGTATGTCCATTTTTACCTACATCTATGTTTCTGTTTTATCTTATATTCATCGTTTCATTTGTACTTTTTTTTTCTTCTTAGATCTATATGTCTAACTCTAACTAGTCCTGCTTCAATTTGTAGATTGTACTGTGTGGTTCCATAAGTTTTGACATAATAGCAATAAACACCAAATTTATTGATTAGAAGGAGTTAATTTTGCATGATTTGGTACTGTTCAATTGCACATTTTCTTGAAACATTTTGGTACACAATTTGTCTACACTTGCTCGAAGATGGAATGCACCGGGAACAAACTCGCTTGCTACTCATGCACGAATGTGCGTAGGGGAAAATGCTAGTGAAGCGGCGCGCAAGATTCATGAAGCTTTTTGTAGACAGCGCAAGTGCGACTGATTCTCTAGACTGTTCTCGCCAGCTTCCGACTTCGCAAACCACTTTTTAGCCCTCCATTCTACAGCCGTATCATTGCGCAAGCTTCACTAATCTCGCACGCCTCTTCACTAGCATTTTCCCCTACGCGCCAATCGCCATTCGTACATGAGTACCGAGCGAATTTGTTCCCAAGACAGCTCCATTTTGAAGGATAAGCAAGTTATGTGCCGAAATTATTTCAACAAAATCCACAATTGAACGATATTGAAATCATGCAATTCAAATTACTTCTTGTTTCAAATCTGGTGCTTATCGCTATAGTACTTACTTATAGATCGACCTAACATTATGACGTCCTGTCGAAAACTAAATTTAACGTCAAACACGGTGCTTTACAAGCTATCGAATGCTCAAAAAACGTATACGCAAGAGGATAAAATGTCATATAATAGCCGGAATTATGCTGATTTTCAGAAAATTTTTCTACATGGCGTTTTTTGAACTCAAAAAACCTTCTCCAAAGTCTTTTTTGAGGAATTTCATCATATAAGCTTTATGTTGGAGAATTTATCAAACAAAACTTGGTAATGTGCATCACCTTAGCACACATTGGCCCTTGGGGGGAGTTGTGGTCCCATCAACCGCGGTGTGTGGGAGACATAATCTTATTATGCATGTTATAGGAAAATAAGAGGACTTCTCTAAAAAAACAAGTATATTTCTGAACTAGCTGAAATTCTTATTGCTTTCTTTAAGCAGTGGTAAGTTTTTATAAAGACTATATATTCAAGTTTATAGAGTGACTGCAAAAATCTAATCTCAGACAGGAATTTGACCCCCGTTTCACTCTTACCGGGCGCGTGTCACCGGTATGCGCGGCATGGTAAAACAAGAATTCGGCTTCCGTCTAAAGCCGGTTTTTGCTCACCACTATATACTCTTAGATTATGTCTGATATAGTTTCTTCAGTATTTTATTTTAGTTATTGTGACTAGTAAGGTAGATGAAGCCCTTAGAAGGTTATATATCAAAACATTTCTCATAGTCATGTCGTTTTCATTTTAGATGGTCGTTGGTGTCTAGTTACCATTAGATTCTCCTTCATTCATTGTCAGATCATCTAGTCATGTCCATTTAGAGACTGTTGAGTGGTATATAGACCATTTGACCCCGAACGGGAGCTGAGCCAGAGTTTTACCCATGCCGGGGTGGCTGGCGTATAGTGGGTTCAACTCTCGTCTCTGGTTAAATTTTAATACCACTTAACCGTCTTATACGTTAATTAAACACCACAACATTGCTAAACGAGCTATTTAAGCGTTTAAGAGCATCGAGGACGTAGTGAGAGGGCGGAAAACGTTTGATTCCGTGTCCACCTTTCGACTTGACGGTTATTCCTCCCCTAACATATGCAGTAGAAACCACCTGGTTGGTAGCGAAGCAATATGAAAGACCACTTAACGCTGTTCAACGCACAGCAGAAAGGCCCATGCTAGAAATATCCCCTACGCCAGGTTATCGAAAATGAGGTGGGCACGAAACGCAATGTCCTCGAACGAGAACAGCTAGAGAGCCATTACCTACTGTGAATCGTTACCTACCTCAGAATGTCAAGCACCCCGTACGGAAGACCACCGACCCGATGGTCCGATTTCTTCACAGAGAGGCTGCAAGAAAGATATGATGCTCAACGAATCCCTAGAGTGAGGAGACCTCATTGAGGTGCTCTTGCACGCGATGGAAAGAAGAGGTGTTGATGATGTCTACTCGAGTCACTTGATGATCAACGGGACGACAGGTGATACAGGTGACTTGGTGAGCTGTTGAGGTTCAAAATTTCTCCTTGAAGGCAGTCAGAACAGTCACTTACCAGTTGTTCGTCTTTCTCCAATAGGTATATTTACGAAAAAAATTTTGAGACCTCAATGGCGTTCATCGTGACATCGTTATCTGCTCCTAGCAAGATTGGTTCATCCTTTATAAACAGATCAGCAAGATAGGTTCATATTTCCTGGCTCTCCCACCCTCTCTCTCTCTCTCTCTCTTTCTCTCTCTCTTTTTTTCTCCCTTTTCTCTCTTTTATATGATTGCAAGCAGGTCGCACTGTTGCAGTCGTTCACTCATCTCTTGGTTTTGTGATGCTTTGCTTTGTTCTGCACTTGTCGACCAGAGACCACCTCGTAATCGACTTAAATGAACTTTGTGATTTTCTCCCCGTCGACAGCCCAGCAAGCGTTCAAGAAAAGAACGCACCCTTATCCGCGTGCCGTAGCCGCGCTGTAGTTCCACAGGAGCCACAAATCGCCAATTTTTTTTCTTCAAAATAAACAGTCCGTCGAAAAGAGTATTGAAATTGACGCTTCATCACTTGGCGCGCATAGGATTCGCACTTGCTGGGAAAGATCTTAAAATAGAAGTGGCCATCATCGCACAGGAACATAAGAGCTCAGCATGCAGAGCTCTTACAGAAATTCCGAATTACAACAAAAATCCAAAATGAACGGCTGGCAGAGGGCATTGTCGGTCACGTCGCGCGATTTCTTGCCAACAGATCGATCCTTTGATGTGAGACGGGCACAGTGCTCGCCCGTGCAGGACTGCGTGCGGACGTGAATGATTACACTAATGGTTTGTAAACAGAGCTCTGTTCGGTGAGAAATATGTTTGTGTGGAACGTAATCTTGTTCTGAATATTTCACCGATACAAAAGGGTGGTTTCAAAAACCGGCCGCAAACACGGATGGTGCGATATCTGAGTTTTCGAATGACTACTAACACTAATTATGAAAACTTCTTATCGAGCCTAGGGGATAGGCTTGAAAATTTGTGCTATGAACGGAAAAAAGCCATTCAATAGCGTAAGATTTACCGATTCCAACTTTGTGCTTATATTCTGAAAAGACCGCTTCTCTGTAAAGCAGCAGGTAAAAAAAAAAGATTAAATTCGTCTGCGCGATCAATGTGAATTTTAATTAATCTACTGGCCGCTGGGCAAGGCGACAAGGTGGGTTGACGCGATGGGAACCTCGCAGTATCTGAATGTCTTTGAGTCGCTCTTGGAAGCAAATAGGACGTTCTGGCCTCCTAAATTCTATCATAGTGATCATAATGATGACTGATTACTCCGTATTCATGGCAAAATAAATGTATTTCAAGTCCTTCTGTAGCAGAGTCATACGTTTTACCTAGAGTTTTTCTTTGAAAGCAAAGAGACAATTCTTAATTGAATAACAAAGATTGCACTTTCATAAGGCCGGTCGGAAATTGATCGATTATCACGCCACCCCACCCTGCCGCCTCACCGAGAGGCCGTGAATTGGCCACAGACCACTTGCCCGCGCATGCGAATCCAGTCTTGTTTTCCCTGCTGCATTGCAGAGAAACGATCTTTTCAAAATATAAGCACAGCCTTGGTATCAGAATCACTGAAAACTACGCTATCGAACGAGTACTGATACTCTAAGAAAGAGCTCTATCCGGCGAGAAATATGCTCGTTTGAAACATAATGCCATTTTGGAATAAAAGGGTGTTCTGAAAACCGGTCACGTACACCTTGCGAAATTCTTAACTTTCAAATGATAACTGACACACCTATGAGAAGTTTTTGCCCAACGAATGAAGTCAGATACTCATTTCTCCTTCCATAACCGAATAGAGCCCCACTCAATAAAATCTAAGTGGACACAACTGTATGATTTGGCAAAAAATGATGGGAAACCTAATAACAACTAAACAGCACCTACTATAAAACTAAATTGAAAACGATATGACTAGGAAGAATGTTTCGATCTACAAGATTTTAAAGGCTCTATCTGCCTTAGGTGGTCTTTGGCCAACTCTGTCTCTGGCACAATCTTGTTTTGAAATTTTAAGAGTTATTAGAGGATTTTTTTGAAAACTGGTTCGAGATTCAAGCTTCCGAACGATCGCAAACATTCTTTATAAAATTTCTTAATATCAGTGCGGTCTGCAACGTACTAACACTCTTTGCTAGGTATCAGTTTTTACTCTTACGTGCTTCGACGAACAAAATCTAGCAGCTCAATGCAGAAGTGATTAGGTCGGTCAGAAAAAACAAACGGGCAGGTAGTTGTCAGGCAATATTGCAGTAATTTTATGAGAGCGTGTAGTGTACTTGTTATTTTTTTCATTTTTTTTTCTAAACAGACACAATGACTTGCGAAAAATGTTAACTTTTCGACTTGCTTTCAATCATTTAGTCATAAAAGTGAAAGTCGTTGAGGCAGTTCTTTGCAACAGGTAGATGCTTTTGCTCTCAACTACCTCTTAGGCGCTGCAGTTGCGAATTACGGAACCTCAAACTTCAACGAAAATCTAGTGGTTTGGTTATACCCTTAAGTCAATGTTTTTCTGATATTGAAATTTGTTCGATTCTGCACTATATCAGCAAAGCTTTTTTCTGTTTAGTGACAGCTGAAGAGTGGGCGGTATAACTTACAGATCTTTAAAGTCACGTCCTGAACAAAATTTCATTGTTCTAATTCCATCGAACAATTGATTCTCATGACGGAAGTGACATATCTTGTTTAGAAGACTGTGTATGACTCTTCCGAATCTTCGTTAGACAGTGCTCTGAGCACATGGAACAATTTTTCTTCTCCTTCCCTCTTTCCCCACATGCACGTACAGTTGTGATAGCATAAGGAAATGAATGATCTCTATTATCATCCATTTTCAGGCATTAGCCGTATTTGGGATGCGCACGATGAAGAATACGATAGCATATTTCCACGTAGTAGTGCTAACAAACAAGACGGACATTTCCTTTTCTCATCCTACATCTTCGCTCAGCAGTCAATGTGATATAAGTGATTCATTCTTATCCTCTTCGTCGTCATGCAGTACTGAGAGCATATAGGAAGTAGATGAAGAGAGTGCTGTTCTGGCGTGCAAGGTCCGAATGCTATTTTTCTGTAGTTGATGGCTCCTATACATCGACATTTGTTGCTATCTTGCTTCAGAATCTCGTAGAGTCTGATATTGACTCGTACCCTACTCCACCTGCTTCGCCCTTCAGAAAGGAAGATATTCCAGATTTTCTTTCAACTTCATTTGAAAAGGTGTTTCTTGCATTCGCTATATTAATAGCAATTTCCCGAATAATTTTGAAGCTGTTTAATCATCAAATGAGAGAAGGAGAGAATTTTTCAAAAAAATGGTTCAGATTGGGATAGCTCATCAGGATCTGCGTCCAGAACCTTAAAAAGGATGCAAAAGCCGTAGAAGTTGGCAGATAAGTCATAACGAGGTAAGCGAAATTCACATAAGTACGGCAGAACTTTGATTTAGAACGCAGTAATGTGATGCAGTGGTAGTTTGCGTTCCATTTCACATTCGAAAGCTGTAAGATTGGTTCGTAGTCTACAGGCATTATAATCAGATACTTTGACTCTTCTAGTCATCTACACTTTGTGAGTGCGGTGCACAATTTATCAGCAGAAAAGGACAAACAATGACGTAAGCTAAAATACATAGATGAACTGAGTGCGATTTGTGTAAACAGCTCTGGTAAACTTTCTTGCTGCAATCATAACAATATAACTTCAACTATTCCTACGAAATTTGGAGTGCATTTCTCTGTTGAAAGCAAGGCCGTTTCATCTTACGAGTCTAAGCAGTGGGAGCATCTACGAATATTGTATATGTTCTGGTGCAAGCAAGTCTCCTTCCGCTGAAGCTGAGGCTGCTGAGGAGACAATGTCATCTAGACCGAAGCGAAGGGAAAGGTGAAGAGGGATTGTATAAAAATATTATGACCAACGCCACAGAAGAAGTAGTAATGGATCTGTTGTCACTTCTCTCAGATTTCAAAACTTTCGGGTCACGTACACATGATTAATCTAAACATAAGATTAATAATCACTATAGGTTTAGCTGCAAAGTTATTTGCTTGAACATTGCTACGCAGTTTGTCATCAAACTCGGCGGTTTAAGTTCACTGTAGGCTGATTACACTTAAGGACATTTTTCTCTTTGCTATTAACAAATGTTATATGCTGTCCAATAAACATTAAAGTGTGCGAGTTTATGATCTAAGGTTCAAAGAACTCATAGACAGTATTTATTTAGATCATCGACTTGGACCGATGCATCTTCTATATGTAATGAGAACGGCTAAAGAAATCCTGGTTCGAACCGCGGCCGAGTTCGCTACAAACGTCCTTTTGACAATTTCTGATCTGTTGTTATCAACTTGTAAATCTCTTTCTTTTTTTTTAAGAATTTCCGTTATCCAAGTTTTCTTCAGTCAGTGTTTCTATCTCCCTTGTATATACCACACCAATCTATCAACTTCAAGACACGACTACAAAAAGCGATGCGCGCAGAGTTAATTGCTTGACTTTAGTTGTTCGATTGAGTTTTTTCTCCGCTATTTAGAGAATTTCGGAATTCTAGTAACACTTTGGTAGAACAAAATTTTCTCTACTCGCTCATATGTTTTTGGCTTAGATATAAGTGTCTGGTATAGTGAAAACATAAGCTTACTACGCAATCGTACTGAATATGGCATTCAATCAGCTGTACTGTAATGTACAAAGAGATCACAATAAAAATTTCCGATTTTTATCTTCCCTAGTTTTATACAAGACCCAGGAGTCATCATAGTGAATAAAAATCCTAGAAACGTAGACAGTCTATCGAAATCGTTTATGCATGTTGACATTGACATGGCGCCGAGTACCACTCACATTCGTTTAGTTGTTAACATAAAACAAAATTCCTCTTCTGAAAAGCAAGCATATCATTGGAATTACTAAGATTTCTTCTATTGAATGGTTATTAAATATCTGAATGGATTGGTGTGTCTAGCGCAAGTTGCTTAAGTGTGAATTAAAATATTATTTTTACTATTACAGCGAACTACAAAAACCATTTGAAAAATAAAATACACCGTTCGAATTCTCGTGATTCACGCCATCGAATAATCACTAAAATATCAAAATAATAATAAACACGCTCTTGGAATGTGGGTGCAGATAGAGTTTTAAGGGCTATTATTCTCTACAATTATGAACGCGCGCTTTTCCTACACTTACTCCAGCTACGTGCTACAGTCACCTCACATAGGACCTGCATCGAGTGTTAAGTTGTAGAGATGTGCCTTCAAGCAACGTTCTTCAGGAGCGGCTATACAAGTGCATAATAAGTGTTACAGGTTTGCTTTTTTTTCTACAAGGGTGAGGCATTACTGCTGGAAAATGAAGGATCTTCAAGAAGCAGTCTCTATTTATATCAGAAAAGCCTCTATAGAAAGTTCACTCATGGTATTCTATTTTCAGTGTATCGACAGCATACATCTGACATGTGAAATCTAACCACTAATTGCCAATAACCACTTATAGCGTCCAAGCGCCGGGTACAATTTTAGACTTAAAATGTAATCTTTTTTCGTTCTTGAAGCATTCAGTGATATCCTTTGAAAAACAATTACATCTCCGAAATTCCCGAGATTTGGGCTATCTAATAGCTAGTAAAGCTTTAGTGAAGAGCAATATCGAAGCCCAGCTGCGCAAATGAAGAAATGAAGTGCGAAACATAGTTTTATTTTTGCTACTACAGCGTAATAGAAAGTCTTTTTGAAAAAGCAAGCAAACGGTTGAAATCGCAGAGATTTAAACTTCTGAATGATTGCCAAAATTACCAAATGTTTGCAAGAAAACTTATATTCAGCGAGGAAGGCTTCAAACAGTCATTTACCCATGTTGATGCACAAGGTCTCTTAAGGGTTAATTTTTGTTACTGGGTTTCTGTGTATGGCTAATTTCTAGAGAAAGATAAGTTTTGAAGAAGAAGTTTGGCGCTTTGATGTGAATCATTTACCACTCTTTGACCTATCACAATGCGTCTCTCATTCGAAATTATCACCGGCATCTAATTTATTGTACTACAAATGACTTTTCGGCCTATTCATAGAAGACTTTTGCGCATATCGAAGCGGTAGTTTATAGAACTGACGGTCGTTTTTTCATTAAAATCCCGCTTGGGCTCGGCTTTTGCCTAAGGTCTTCGATCTGTTTTGGACCTGTCATCAATCTTGTTCTAATCAGTTATTCTTGACACGTATAATCTATATAGAATCTTTATTTTGCTGCTTTTTTGCATTAGCATAATGGTGTACATATACGTACAGAAATGCTGAGTGACCTGAGGTCGCAAGTTCTGCGTAACACTAAACATTTTTGTAGATATCATACAACATCTTAATAAACCAATACAGCCATGCTGGTGTGTTCCCAATTTCACCTCAACGCACTCCAACTTTTTGTTTATTGAAGAAAGCGAGCTGATCCCAGACAAGTGTTGTGCCATGTTTGCGAACCCCTAGGGGAAGCACTGGACCCTTCCAGGGTCTTGTACTAATTTGGTACTATGACTACCACTAGACTAATTGTGCCTTGGAGAGAAAGTGAACATGCGTTCAAATGATGGCCAAAGCAGGTTGGACTGAAAATTAAGAATTTTAACTTCTTTGCAATGAACATACATCTTAAGCTAAATTTGCATAAAATACTTTGGTAAGAATTACAAAATTAAAAAAATCTAAGACAGATACTACTTTTATTAGGCCGTTCTAAAAGCACTAAAGCGATAAAAACTAAATTTGAACTAACTAAAATTGCATGATAATGGTGTTCTTCGATTGCGTATTTTCTAAGATTATTTTGGTATACAATTTGTTCTTGCTTTGCTGTCTTGCGAACGTAATCGCTTTCTACTCATGCACGAATGACTCGTAGAAAAGAATGTTAGTGAAGCGTCGCAAGATTAATGGAGCTTGACACGATGATACGGCTACAGAAAAGACTGCTGGGAAATGGTTGATGAAGTTTGAAGCCGAAGAGGAGTCGAGGATAAGTCGCGCTTTGGACCTCCACGGAAAGCCCCATTAATCTTGCGCGCAGTTTCACTGGCATTTACTCCTACGCGCAATTCGTTCATGAGTAGTAAGCGAATTCGCTTCCACAACATCTCCATCTTACAGCAAGTATAGGCAAGTTGTATACCTAGGTATTTTCAAGAAAATGCGCAATTGAGCGATACTATGATCATGCAATTTTGATTAGTTCTAGTTAATAAATTTGGTGCTCATTGCTTTAGTGTCAGTACTTCTGGGATGACCTGATAGATTTTATCGATCTACATTAATGCTTTTCAGAGCCCTTTATACCATTACAAACAAGTGTAGTATTTATAGTTCGTGCAAGTTCATCATACTTCAAAATTTTCAGTCAGTATCGATGGTAAGTGTTGATTTCGGAATGATGGACAGAGGTTGGACGACGAATGAAGATGTTCATAAACTCGAGTTTAACCTCGTCCATTTCACTAGATTTAGTCCTATTTTCTTCACAATCGTTTACTTAGAGGGGAAGCAGTAAGTGTCTGAGTAGCCAACCACAGAACTTATGTACCTGAGGAAGTGGTATAAAAAGAGCACATTTATCATATGAGGATTCCGAGGACTTTTATGTTGCAAAAATGCGGTGTATCATAAGAGAGACTCACGTAGTCTCTATTAGTCTTAACCTTATTGAAGTCTCTGTTATCATATTCGACTAACGATGAAATCCTCCTTAATGACGTTATAATCAAAATTCCATTTGAAAAAAAAAACCATATTCACATTGGAGCAGGCCCATCAACCGACTACCACTTCGCATCCTAGGCGAAATATTAACGCGGTCTGCAGCTTGACAACACTCTGTGGCAAGAATCAGTTCTTGCTTTACGTGCGTGCATGAGCAAAATTTAGCAGAGCACTTCAGGAGTGATTAGGTCAGTTAGAAAAAACAAAAGAACGGATAAACCTATGAAAATTGAGTGGTGAGCAAGAATTCGACCTCAGACGGGCGTTGGACCCAACCCGCGTTTTAACAGACCGAAAAAAGCAGTAATTACATAAGAATTCTTAAGTATTAGGTATCACAGTGGCCGTCAGCTTAACTGAGATTATGAAGCGATACTGCTTGCTTACCAAACCTGTTATATCATATCTTCGCTTCGAGTGTTGTTAGTCAGCAACCGTTTCAGTGCCCCTAGCACTTTTAATTTTGCGCGTCGCTTCACTGGCAGTTTTCCCTACGCGCCATTCGTGTATGAGTAGCAAGTGAATTTGATTCTAAAACAGATACATTTCAAAGCAAGTATAAGCAAGTTGCTTACCAAAATGTTCGCTAGGAAATGGGCAGGTGAACATTAACAAAATCATAAAATTTAATTCAGTTCAGGTTAACGAAGTTGGTGTCCATTCTCTGATTCCATAACTAATGGAACAACCTAATATCAGAACTTGTATGCTATATTACGTTTATACTTTGAGGACAACGAAATTATAGAGACGTTAGTCATCAATTTGGGGAAAAAATACCAACTATTCGCCTGTTCTTCGTAAAGAAGAAGTTGAATCTACTGCATATAACACTTGTCTCGCCACTGATATTTCAACATTTGCATCATTTTACCATAAAATTCGAAAGAGTCACCAACTTCACGCGTGGTTTTCTTTTCAGAACAGAATCTGTTTATACTGCATTTGACACATAGTGAAGTTTCTTAATGACATCTCAGCTAATTAGCAATGATAAAAATTACCATCTGTAACAATACAATATAAGAGCGCATGTGGCGCAGTGGTTAGAGGTGCCCTGCGTCGCACACGAGGTCAATTGTTCGATCTCGCGCTCATGGCTCACCAAGCCATCCATCGCTCCGTGGTCGGCAAATTGGTACCAGACAGGTCTCAGACTTGTCTGCGAGGATAAGCAGCACTGACTCGGTTCAGCGGGAAGCCTCCGCGAGTCATTATAAAGGCAAGATATGCATTCAATCACTCCCAAACGAAGTTAGAAAATTGAAGTCGAATGCATGGTCATCCCTCAGGGATTGACAAGCGCCGAGAGCTTTATCCTTTTTTGTCAAATAATTTATTTGTATACCAAATATCTGGAGATCTGGAGAACCTCTGTATCAGTATCTGGAGAAACGCCTTTGGGAAAGAATAGTAAACGAATCAACACCTATTTGTAATGATACCCGGCGTAATATCAAAAATAATCTAAAGAGAAAGTTTGACTGCCTTCAATCAAAATCAAGACGTAAAAGCGTCCATTTCCGCGTTAACACCGATAAATCGCAAAATTAAGGCGCTCTAGAAAGATCAAGAGTCACTATGTTAGGTGACGTAACGCTTCCGGATGATGCGCGTTCATTATTACAATTGGGTCCAAGTTTTGCACCTAGTCAATCCATTTTTGAATTAACCCTGCGCAGTATCGTATGCAGTCTACAATAACTTAAAAATCAACTCTGCTACAAGGCTAGATTAGAAGGGTTAGGTAACGAAAAACAAACAGGGGCACTACCACCCATTACCTTCCCACAAGCTTTTTACAAGGAAGAAAAAAAGAATAGCGAACTCGACTCTATTTTTCGCATCTTTTCAAATGAAGTTCTGCAAATACTCAACCACTTTTGGCATAGAAAAATAAGCTTCAATCTGACACGCAAACAAAAACAAGGTTTGTCCCGAATCAGGGAGCTCGTAGCATCAAAAACTATCCGTCTATCCGTACGTGATAGAGGTGGGGAATTTGTAGTAATTCCAAATCAGCTGGATGCCGAAATAACGGAGAAACATCTTCAGGATGTCTCCCTCTATCGCCCATAATCTGAGAAGGAATATAAACTCCAATGTAAAAATCTTACGAAAGAATGGGTCAACACGGCAAGTGCAGCGGTTTGGAAACTTCAGTTACCTCTCGACTCAAGAACAACAATCCTACTTGTCCGGTCCTATACCTTCTCATAAAAACACATAAACTTACATCTATTGATAATCTAATGTCAACCGATCCATCAACGTACAAGGTTAGACCTATCATCAGTTGTATAGGCGGACCAACGGATAGAACAACGTGATTTCCAAACCTTATTTTTACTCAGGTGCTCAAATTCATACCAGCCCATCTACCCAATACCCAAATGTTCCTAGATCACCTACGTTGCGCGAAACCAATCAACTCGCACGTAACGGAGTTATTTGATGTTACCTCACTCCATACAAACGTATCAAATCATTCTGCAATGCAAGCCATTTTCGAACTTTTAACTGAAAATGAACGAAAAGTAAATTTGTATGGCTTCACAATTCAACAACTAATGACCCTCCTAGAACAATGTTTTAGTTATTCAATCTTTCGGTGGTTGGGATGGTTGGGAAAATACTTTACACAACTCAGGGGGTTAGCCATGGGTCAACGTTTAGCACCACCTAGTCTTGCCATCGCTTTCATGTATAAGGTAGAAGCTCCAGTTCTCGTTCACTGCCCATTGCTCTAATGCCGGCATATGGACGAATGCTTCATTGTCTGTTCCACACAACAGGAAATGGACAAATGTTTTGAAGTCTTGAACGGACAGTCAGAGCATATAAAATTTACGCGGAGAAAGTCCAAACGGGGGCTGGCTTCCATTCTTAAACACTCAAGTGAAGCTTTTGGATAGTGGCTATAGTACAAAATGGTATCGAAAACCAAGTTACAAAAACATTTTGGTCAATCACCTTTCCTCTCATCCTTCACACATGAAAAAATCGCTAATTAAAAACATGTTTCGAACGGCTAAAAATGTGTGCACAGGAGAAGAGGAAAGGAACGAATCATTAGACTTGGCACGAAAAATTGCCATTTTCAACGGCTACAAAACATCTGCTACTTGGGAATATTCAAAAAGTGGAATTCGGTCCCGAAAGAATAATACTCCGCACCTGAATAAAGTTCGCTTCAAACTGCCATTTATATCAAACGAAATTAGTAGCGCGGTTAAAACGTGCATAAAAAGGTGCGGTCTTGAAAATTCCGTGGTAGTTATTGAAATCCCACCTCCCACCCTACGCCATCAGCTGATCCGCAATAGACTTTATGATCGTTTGTGCAACACCAAAAACTGTATGATCTGCCCTAACGGAAAAGAGGGAGATAGTATGAGATCGGGCACAATTTATTTACTAACATATAAAACATGCGGGGAAGAATATATAGGCGAAACGGGTAGACCACTTTTCATCCGCATAAAAGTTTATCAACCTCGCCTCAGCTAATCAAGGTAAGCTTTTTCCGATTTTCATATAACAATTAACTATGTCGAGGTTTATAGAAAGTCGAACTTTAGATTCATAGAAAGTTGCCAATCCTCGACGCAAATGATTGATGTCTCGGAACTTCTTCTTGCTCATGAAGTGTTCCAATGACAGGATGAGGTGATAGTCGACGGCGACAAGTCAGGACTATACGCTGGATGATCCAGAAACTCCCAGTCCACTTCGATCAACTTCTCACAGTAACGATTTGCGTTGATGGTCTCTCGGCTGACGGCAAGTCCCAGTAAATCGGACTGGTCCGGCCTCAAAAGATGATGACTATAGCCTTTAGCGGGAGTTGAATTGGACGTGAAGCTGGAGCTCCTCATCACTCAGGTGACAACCATTGACTTGAACGACGTTGACACTTCAAAGTAATCCACTTCTCGTCGACGGTGCTTGTTTGGACACAGATGATCGAGCCTTTGCACGGTTGATGTTCTCGAAGGAGCTTTGTGCATCATGTCCCAATTCGTACTCGTAAGGCAATCGAACCGCAATAAAGGCTTCGTTGAGTGGTCATGATGCGGCAAGTATGGGTAAATCTGGTACAGAAGGAGGATCAAAAATTCTGCACGAAGCGGTGTGAGTTAGTGCCTGAGAGATGGCAGAAATGTGCTTATGTTGATGGTGCAAAGTTTGAATAGCGTTGTTAAACAATTCTGATGGATTCTGGCTAATGAATTTGGTGTTGATTGGTCTAGTGCCAAACTTATGAGAACACCTGATAAAATTCGCACTTATTTTAGACATAGCAGTTCGTTTCAAGATTATAGTTTAAACCTAAGCGTACTCGAATGTTTTTTGAACAAAAGCACTGATTACCCATGAAAGATATAAAGGTGTGAATACGTCAATATGTGAAAATTCACTGAATTACTCAGTACGAAGAAGAACCATCTTACTTTACATGTGTCTTGAGCGCAAAGCTGAGTGCTATGAAAATGAGTATCTCTCTCATCTTATTTTTGATTGTCAAGCCGTTTCTAGTCTCAATTACAAAGCCTTAATGAAACAACTTCGATAAGTTGTTGTCACAAAGAAATCCTGTCTGTCTCAAAACTCTCAATATCTTTTTCATTCCTTCAGGACGTTGCCATATACTTACAGCTGGATACAGCTGGTTGTCAGTCGAGAGTGTTTTAGTTTTTAATTGGTTTTTTAAAATCAGATTTCTTCTGAGGTGACAACGATTCCTGGCATCAACTTACTTTTAGGCTCAAGTTCCTGGCTAGACACGTCACATTTTTATGGCTTCGTTATCCTTATAACGACTATTGGAAACATTTTAATTTGTTTGGCATTGAGGTTCTGAGAAAATACTACTGTGATTGATTATGCAATAGCGCTGAAATGGCTATTATGAGGACATATTGGTAAAAAGGAACGCCTATGTGTCAAAAAATCTTTTGTTTTCACGAGGAAATCATGTCTTTCCGCGAGGAAAAATTTTCCAGCTGTTATACGATATATTTCTTATTTCAGCTATGTTTTCTTGGGAACTCGATATCCTGAGAAATATCGATTTTGTAACCAAGCCTGGTTTGTAAAATCCTCTATAGCAAATCTTACTACGACAAGATAATGTCTGGTTTTCGGAGTGTTGTGTTTCAGAGGATTTTTTGGTAAATATGCTAATGTCCAGTTCTGAGCAAAGTTTTTCACTACGGAAAGCTATTGAGAGGACCTCTTTACACCTGTTTTTGATAGAAAGAACGCTCAATTCGCCAGAGAAAAAAAACGTTACGTGTCAATACAACACACACCCATGGGAATGACAGTGAATTTTGAAGTCTTTTGCACATTTTTTTCAAAAACAAGTGCTCTTTAATATACGGTTCCTGAAAAAGAATCTCATCTAGAGGAATTTTAGTATGCAGCCGTAGTTACTTGATAGAGTGTGCATTCATCAATCTGAAAGCTTCTCTGGAAAAGATGCAGATTCCTGAAATTTATCAAAACAATAAGTAGAACACGCCAAATTGATGGCTTGTCCAGTGGCAAAAGTCGGAACGACGACTATTGTTCAGAGTAAAGTATATGGACAATGGAAAGTGATTGTCCGTAGAACGATACAACAGGGTCTTTCTGTAATTCTTTAGAGATCTACGCTCGTTAAAGTACACTGACAAATCAGAACTTGTTGTGAAGTGGGATCGCATGTAGTGGGCAACATCATTTTTGTCAAGCCATTCCTTGCTTTCCGATAATCGAAAACAACCATACCTTTTGGCTATCGTTCAGAATGAGCGAATATCAAAAGTGTTATTTATTTGCGGTAGTGTTTTGAAACAAATATTCTTAACAAGATAGTTGGAAGACGTATCTGATTGAAATATGAACAATTAAAATCATGATAGTATAGCATTATTCAACAACGGCTCATATTATGACCTTTTTGTATGCATTAGGTAAATCCTGAAGAATGCAAGGCTTCAGAGGATGTATTTGCATTGTTCCACTAGAGGTGGCTTAATTAGAGTGAGTCCTTTTCATCATGTTCTTCCATTTAGTGACGAATAATTCTCCTCTAATGACTAAAAAAATCCAGATTTAATTGAGAAACTATCACCTTGTGATTGCAGCTGCTCGCTGCCTGTAGCGCGAGAAATCAGCGCAGTTCCGACTGGGTTAGAGCTCGCACAGTGTTGGTAAAATTAACAAATAGCAGATCGTATTTGATGACAGAAGATAAACAAGCGCTGTGCATGAAATAGCACCGCCAAGTTAAGATGCTTCACTTTGAGAGTGCTCCACTCTATTGTGTTCGCCTCCAATGGAAGCCCAAATAGCGACAACGGCCGGCTAAAGGTAATTGTCTCAGATGAATGCAACTTTGAAGAAGCCCAAAGTGCACAAAGCAGACCAAAAATTTCTTACGAATCTCGTATTAGCTTATTAATCCCAAAATTCTAGTTGTTTATGGCGACGTTAAACGAAAGTCGCCCTTTCGCAATGCTAAGTACATAGTTCTTCTTCTTCTTCGTGAATATGACTGATAGGAATGGAAGTTTCGTTCGGATCTCAGATCTCTGAGATTCCAATGGCGTATTTTATTTTCAAGATCGCTTTATTATTGCATTGTAACAGCAACAAGAAAACTTTGTTCTCATTCAAACATTTCTTGCTGAACAAAGCTTTCTTTCAAACCTTTAGTAACCACTCGATAGCTTCAATCTCCCTAATTTCATTAATGTTATTGGTCCTTGAAAAAAAAACCTCTTAATGCGCTGTAACAGCGCAAAGAACGCTAGCCTTCGCGCATTGGCACCAAGCCACCGCTCTTTCTGCTATTTGGACAGGATTTCGCTGCGCTGCCACTAAACCACCGCGCTTTTTCTGGTTCCAAGTTTGCGAAAGTCAATACTCTTTTGATTGTTACAGCCCACAAGGAAGCTCTTTTCCAAAAGCAGTACATCTTGCAATAGTCGAGCTTCAAGCTATCGAATGGTTACTGGGACACTAAAGGAAAAGCTGTGTCCAACGAGAAATGCTTGAATGAGAAGCACAATTTTGATTCTGCTGTTACAGCGCCATGATATAGCCATTTTAAAAATAAAATACACCATTCAAATCCTTTTGATTTACGCTATTGAATGATTACTCTGATTACTCATACTTTCAAAAGCACCAAAAAAACTATTTATCAAGATGTCGGAACAGGATGCGGATAACGAAAAGTATCTAAAAAGAAAACTCTGTACACAGAGATAGGGGAGGGAAAAGTGTGCGCACTGAAATCAAGGAGTACGGTTCCAAACGTGCATACCGAAGCCACTGCGCGTAGCAGCAAAAGAGCAAAAGGATTCCGATGTCAACTTACATGTGCGCATCAAATGATTTTTTCATAATCATCCCAACCACTGCTTTCTTGTACGCGAGTTTCAGACCGCATTATATTGAATTTTTGGCAACATTAATAATATCTCCAAAGGTTTATTGATTTCCAACGAAAAATGAGACAATCTCTGAACATACTAAGCACTGCACCAAAATTTGAAAATCGTAATGCTTGAAAAGATCAAGATAAAGTTTAACATAGTAGAGAAAATAATTGCAACGGAATGGACATCAGAACCACTTAATTTATTACATGACATCCTCAATTCATCAATGGAGCTTGCGCAGACGGATTCATTATTCCAGCATTTCTTTCTCTTTCATCTTCTTCTTGTGCTTGCCTCACCATCTCCATTATAGAAACATGCAAAATTTCTAATCGCTTGCGGCTTGAGATCGAATTAAGCTTTTTGTAGAGCAATTTTGCTGAAATATTGCTTGTACTAAAGGTAACCGAAAGCAGTGATAAACTGGTAAGTATCAGCATATGAACCCCCAATGCAACTCCCCACTGTTCAAAATGTTGTCGTCATGCACAGCTTGACTTTTTATTCTCGGACAATGATATAAAAATTTGGTCTGAGTCGAATATTCCACGAAAAGTGAAGGTGACTGAACCCAGCGCAGAATAACGGACCTAGTTTGTGTCAAGTAGGCACCACATTGTTTTGTAGTATTATGGTCGAGATCCGAGTGAATTGTGCTGTCAGGAGATTGGCATGCCTAGCGGCATGGTAGTCGGACGGAAATCCAGAAAGCTACTGGTTCAAGATAGAGTAGTTCACATTGTATCAGTTCACAACGCCAGTCCTAATGCTTCCATAAAGCAGCTCATGAAGGTCATCGCTGATGGCCGATGGTCACTGTTACCGTGAAAGATCAAAAGAGTCAAGAGAGTGAAATAATGTTCACTGCTCAACCAAATCCTTCTACCAGATCCAATTTTTATGAGAAGAGGCATTTATATAACATGTGCATAAAATTGTATCACTGCAGTTTGCGTTTTCTAAGTTAATCTATTAATTAAGATTCAATTCAAAACAAAAATTGTTCCTTGATCGTATGTTCGAAGGCGATCGCTTGTTGAATCTACTACTCTACAAAGGTTACAATCAAGAAAAGAAATGTGTCTAAGTAAACCTCACCGAACAGCTCGTTCTCATCACTTTCCTCGTCATTGAACTTGATTCTTTTTCCATCTCTTGCGGGAACAGTTGGCGGGATCATGAAGGGCGGTGGTGGTACACCGGGTGGTATCTGAAGTAGTTCCAATTATCATCCACTGCCAAAGGCCATGATAAGATCCAGTTAGAGAGATATGAAGCAGATTACACGAAACATTTTCTACCATGAAAATCACAGTAATCGAATGACGTTAGACATGTATGAAATTCTTTCCTTCTTAAATACAAATTTCAGAAAAGTCCAACAAAAAACCCACTACTCCTGGAGGAGGCGGCAAAAAAGAGGGAGCCACTGGCATTCCTGATTCAGCAGATCTTTTCTGTCCCGGAAAGAATTTTTCTAAATGAGATCACGTTAACAACGCAGCTCAAGCCAAACGCTTTTTGATTATCTAAGGGTTCATTATGCACTTAATGATTTGCGCTATAGAAACATAATGATATACAAAGTCTAGAAAAAAAGTAGTACACCAGCGGTCGACAAGGGACAGTTCGAGAAGAGTAGGCAATTCAAAGGGAAAAACTACGTCGCGATCACAACTAATGAATATATATATACACACACATACCGACCTTGCTACGAAAACTTGCTAAAAAAAAATTATTTAGATCCTATACTATATTGTTTCCAAAAGATCTTTGCAATGAGAGCAGGCAATCATATGGCGCATTATGCCTCATTTCTTGTCAGATATGTCCTCAAGATATGCTACAGGTAAACAAATATATGAGGTCAGTGGCCGTGTTTAGAAAATGTTCTCGAGGTTTTTGGCGTAAATGACCAATAGTTAGGAGTTAACAGTTAACAAAGTTCGTTACTAATCTCATACACTAAGACATTATTAAGATTATGTAGAACAAGTAATTATTAGTTACATGAACCATGATATTATAGAACTATTCTCCAAACACTAGAGAATGTTCTCTAGCCCACGTTTGCATGTTCTTGCGCTCTTTCGAATTGTTAGACGCCTACTATTGTCATTCTCTGTCGTATGGTTGATCCTCTTATCGCACAGATATCTCCAACATAGAAACATAATTTTATTTTGAATGCTGGATCGCTATAAAAAGGTTTTCAAAAAATAAGAAAGAGGGGGGGGGGGGGGGGGCGGGGAGGAGATAGCAGGAATTTACATCTGCAATTGAGAGAAATCATAAATTGGAGAATATTGAACTTGAAGTGATTAAGAAAATGCAGAAATTTTCTGAACGATGGAGAAAAACCGACGAACGCTGACAAAGTCTCGGCTGTTGCTGCATTTAAGGAAGTTTGTCAAAAACAGAATTTCAAATGAGGAGCAACTGGAACCATTTATATCGCATATTTTTCCGAAACAAGACAAGAAAAGCTTCTCTTATTTTAGAAGAAGCTCGCAACTACTCACAAAAATTTGCTGGCTTAAGAAGCAATGAGTAAAAATATGTTCAAGATACTTAAATTGGATCTGACTTTTCCCACTTCATATCAAAGTAACCACAGCTTATCGTAATTTCACTAACAAATCTGTCGAATGATAACCTCAGAATGATTTTCGTAAAAGACATGTTTTGATAATACTGAAAACTATTTCACCTCTCGAGTGTAAAAAATTACAGAACATTGGCTTTGCTTTTCCAAGTTTGCCACAAATACCCTGCTTAGATAAATATAATCACTTTAAAAGTTTATCCGACGAACAGCCCTTCTCTTCAGATAAAACGATCGAGAAATTGGCATTTCTCCCTTCAAAATCGATGGCTGACTTTACAGCAATTTCGCCTTCTCTACGCCCGGACGTACTTTAGCACATCGCATTTATTTATTCCATGAAAATTCCGTACCATTATGAAATTTTGATGCAATATAGTTCAAAAGTCTAACAACTATATGAAAACCCATCACCAAGCTACTAACAAGAGAGAGGTCACCGGTCAGTTTCTCAATGTGGAAAATTAGTTCTACTCAGGTTAGAGAATCTATCTGAGATGAGTGCTATAATTTGCTACGTTCAGACACTCTCCATTTCATTATTTTGGGAATGAGAGGTATATTAGCAGTACACAGCAACTCTGCACGGTTGGTCTCCACTTGAACAACTTAGTGAATAACTCATAAAAAACCAGCGAACACATTGAAAAGTTACTTTGCTCTTAAGAATCAACAATCTGATGAACTTTTCTTTGAAAGTAATGAAGAAATTTGGCTAAATGGGTAGTGACCAATCTGAACTTGAGGTTCTGCAGAAGGCAAACCTCCTAAACGTCAGCTTGTCGAATAAATCCTATTAACCCTTTACCGACAAAACGGTACATTTCGTACCGTGCAGGCGACATCAAATCTCACTCGACTCTTGTAATGGCGTCGTCGGGTCCGTAAGAAAACAGGCGTATACAGCCAGAGATGCATGTTTAGACGTGTACATGTCGCATGCTTCGACTGCCGCGCAAGCGACGGCGCGACGCCGCCTACCTATCAACGCTGATCCTCGAAGGGTTATAACAGCCTTGCGCTCAGCATACAGAAAAAAATCAGCGACTCTTCCTTCTAGTAATCTTGGGCTATTGAAGTTTACCTGAAAGGCCGAAAAACTTCTTCGCGTCGAAGTTTCTCGATTGTTACCCCAGGATTACTGGTTTGGAATTCTCACCGTTACCTTGTCGATGTTAGGTAGTTGGTTTTAGAAACACTAAATCTCGTGACAGCCTGAAAAACGACTTGCCACATCGGTAAAGAGAAAAAAAGCACAAGACTACCGAAGACTACTGTGTGCCATGATGATGAAGAGAAAAAGCCGCTTCTAAAACTATTTCTCAGCCAACAACACTTGCTCATTATTTTTTTTTTGACCATCCCTTGTCGATCACTGGTGAAGTGAATTCATAACGCTTAGGAACTTATTTCAAACATGATAACATGTATATTTAAAGAGTTTCCAATAAAGTTTTACAAATTTACAACAATCATTGATCTCTTGAACAGATAAAAGCTCTCCTCACAGGTACAAAACAATGCGGACGACAACAACTTGTTCTAAAGTTGATTTAGAGCTATATAGTAAAACACTATAATTGAAACATATAAAAACAAAAAATAATAGATTAATTTCAAATAACCTGTAACATTTGCGATTATATCATCAGCGTGAGTTTTTTTGTCTTTCTCGGGGTCATCTCTCTATAAAATAACGACGAAGTAAAAAGCTAAAAAAAATAAAGAAAATAAAAAAAAAGCGAAAATACAAAACGAAGAAGATATTTGGTCGTTTTACACAAGCACACTTGTCTCAAAGACACTTCTAAAGGAAGAAAAAGCACATATAGCAAGGAAATTAATTCTGAGTTCCTAGTAAATACAATTAACAACGTATTGTAGCCTTCGAAAAGAAGCAAAACTAACCCATCGTTGTTCAACTTTATTCATCGTGAAAAATCCATATTTCTGTGGTGCGAAGAATACCTTCGCTGGCTGGGGACGCTTCACATGCGGAGTTCCATTGAAGTACGTACCAGGCACTGGATGCTGGAAGACTGATCGACTAATCTCAGATTAGATAAAATTGTTAACAAAACTGAGTGTGTACAAAATATGTCATATCCTTATCAGATTAAATCATTTTGAGCGGGTCTGTAAAAAAGCAGTCGATAGCAGAAGTATAGTTTATTTTAAAAGCCGTAAGCTCGACTGCCGGTCACCACAAAGTCAGGTAATACCATCATCCTACTTTGGGTGCTTAATTTTACTCGGCGTCGGTTCCTTTGGAGGATTGTTTCACCTCAAGGGATCGACGGAACCGAGGGAGGGTGCTACTGATGAGTCCCAATAGGACGAAATAGGCGCCTATACAGCACTAGACCTATGGCTCAAAATATGTCATATCCTTATCAGATCAAATCATTTTGAGCGGGTCTGTAAAAAAGCAGTCGATAGCAGAAGTATAGTTTATTTTAAAAAGCCGTAAGCTCGACTGCCGGTCACCACAAAGTCAGGTAATACCATCATCCTACTTTGGGTGCTTAATTTTACTCGGCGTCGGTTCCTTTGGAGGATTGTTTCACCTCAAGGGATCGACGGAACCGAGGGAGGGTGCTACTGATGAGTCCCAATAGGACGAAATAGGCGCCTATACAGCACTAGACCTATGGCTCAAAATATGTCATATCCTTATCAGATCAAATCATTTTGAGCGGGTCTGTAAAAAAGCAGTCGATAGCAGAAGTATAGTTTATTTTAAAAGCCGTAAGCTCGACTGCCGGTCACCACAAAGTCAGATAATACCATCATCCGACTTGGGGTGCTTAGTTTTTACTCGGCGTCGATTCCTTCAGAGGATTATTTAACCTCAAGGGATCGACGGAACCGAGGGAGGGTGCTACTGATGAGTCCCAATAGGACGAAATATGCGCCTATATAGCACTAGACCTATGGCTCAAAATATGTCATATCCTTATCAAAACTGAGTGTAATGTACTTTTTTGTTTCTTCTGATTAGAAGGTAACAAATGAAGACCGATCTCATTCAGTGGAGAGGAACTTTTCACAGAAGTGTTAGTAACCATTCGAAAGCTGAGAGCTCAGGCTACAGCCCCACTCAGCCGATGTTCGAAAAAAGGCTTCTATTCTGACGTTGTTATAGGAGAAAAAAACTTGGCTTCAGACACGCATGTATCTCGTCGGACAGAGCTCTTTCCTTGGACTATTGGTAATCGTTCGATATCGCAATCGATTTCGATTCCAACGCAGCGCTTTTACCCTGATGACCGTTTCTCCGAAACGCACCTGATAATAAGTCGAATTCCTGTGTGGGAGAAACAGGATCCTGCGCGAATTCACGTGGGCGCTGGCTGCGGCGAACAATGAACTGTGACGGGATCATCGATTTGCGAGCTTATGAACTCGTAGAGAAGCATGGCATCAGCAGTCCACGTGACCGTCACACACACCGCGACTTGAATTGGCTCTAGATCGTCCTCTCTCACATATCAAATTCAGATTGTTATAACCGCTGCGTTGCACAGAAAGGGTCTTTTGTATGTAAGCACAGCATTGGCATAAGAGAAGCTGCGGTATCTCATGATTACCAGTAGTCCAAAGAAAGAGCTCTACCCGGCGAGAAGTATGCGCTAGTTTTATGTGGAGTTTACAGCTTTACAAAAGGGCGTCCTAGAAAAACGGCGATGTGGGCTATACCCAGAAATCTCAGCATTCAAATCGTTACCAACACTTCTATGGAAAGTTCTTTTCCAGCAAATGAGGTCGGCTTTTCATTAGTCCCCTCCTAATTGGAAAGAACCATTTTTACCAGTTTATTTGACCCATAGCACAGTTTTTGGAGCTGTGCTTGTCCCACTACTTCCATCACGCGTTCGTCCCCTCATATTCATCGTTTGATTGAGGATTTCTTCTCTATGAACATCGCAGGGTACTGGTTAACGTACATCTTGGAATTTCGAGCATAGCCAGGCTGCGGTCCGGAAGGCGTCTGTTGTCGATTGCCGGAGAGTATAGAGTCGTGAGGGATCAACGTCGCGCCTAGCCTCACTGGCAAATCGACCACAAGCCCCCGGTTTCATATAATGATGATAAACGGATTAAGGATAAAGGTCTCGACATTGATCACTCCTTGCAGGATGCGCTAAGCATTCGTCTTGAACTTGACTTTCGTTTGGAGGTGACTGAATGCATATCTGACCTTTACAATGACTCTCGAGCGCTTACTGCTAAATGGAGTCAGTGCTGCTTATCCTCGCAGACTGGTTTGGTTCCAATTCACCAAACTGAGAGGGAGGGATGGAATGGGGAGCCACGAATGCGAGATCGAACCATTGAAATTATGTGCGACACAGAGCATCTCCAACCTCTGCGCCACATGAGCCCGTAAAATTTGCGGTGATAATGGTAATAATAGTAATATTAGACAAAACACCAACATCGCTTCCGTCTGCAGTCTTCTCTCCGCCATTGTTCGGAGCAGCAGATTCATCCTGAAATTGGAAAACCGACTGTACACGACGATACTTAGAAATAGGACCAAACTCTAACTGACCACCGCTTGATCTGTTGTTCCTTCAGGTACTTCAGCAGGAGTAGTAGTACATACTTGCTCGACTTTTGCCATGGTCCTAACAACACGTTCGCATACATACATGCCCATATAGTCATTCATATTTAAACATACTACACACTCATTCACCAGCCATAACTGATGATTGATAGATAAATAGATAAGAATATCAGACGCCTTGACGGATTTGATCTTACTATATTTCCCATAATGACTGATACGGAAAATTCTAACTCTCAGACCAGGATCGAATCCAGATCTCCTCTTTCCCTGGACGGGTGCTAACTTACTGCACTATAGGACGTCCTGCCTTGTTGCACGGCTACTAGATTAACATGCCCCCTCCCCTCATTCTCTGAAGTGTGAGCTCGCATTCAACACCGTCCTGAGGTCCATCGGTTTTGTATATCATTCAACATAATTGAATGTATAATTATTATATCATAATACTGCTACTTAGGGCAATAGAGTAGAAGAGAAGTCCTTTGAGAATCAGGTTCATCGGTTTTGGCACCAGACCGACAAGCACCAAACTTATCATAATGATAAGGATAAGGCTCTCGGCGTTGAACAATCCATGATGGATGCGTCATGAATTCCGCAAATTTTAGCTTCGTTCAAGGTGATTATATGCACACCCAGCCTTTATACTGATCTTGGTAGCCTCCCGCTCTGTCGAGTGAGTGCTGCTTATCCTCCCAGACAAGTCAGTCCAGTCCGGTACCAATTCACCAAAACCGGAAGAAAGATCAATCTGTGAGCCATGAGCGCGAGATCGATCCATCGACTTGTGCGACGCACAACACCTCTGACCACTGTACCACATGAGCTCCTACCACACACTTATTACCCAAAACTAACTAAAACTGAATGATTTTGGTGTCGCTGAATTGCGCATTTTCTTGTGAACAATTCGTTACATAACCTGCTTGTACTTGCTTTGAGATGGACTGTAATGTGAACGAATTTCCTTGGTACTACTTATGCACGAATGGCACCTAGGGTAAAATGCTAGCGAAGCGGCGCGCAAGATCAGTAGCGCTTGGGGGGGTTAACGATTGCAGAAAAGATGGCCAGGAAATGATTCGCAACGTCAAGCCGCGCCGGGCTGCTCCATCGTGAAGCAAGTATGGGTAGATTGTATACCAAAATGTCCGCAAGAAAATGCACAATTGAGCGATCCCAAGATCGTACAGTTTTGTTTACTTCTGGCTAATCAATATAGTATTTAATGATCTAGCGCCAAAGCTTATGAACCAACGTAATATGTATGTAAACAAGCATGTATGTATACACTGTATGTGGATATACATGCGTTTGTATATACACACATGCACTTACATACACATATGCATTCTCAGTGAGTGGATAATATAAGTACGGATAAACCATAAAAGACAACAAAGTCAATCAGAGAGTACCACTTTATCGAGAACATAGCGCACACAGAAGCAAAGCTCTGCAGAGATTTCGAATATATGGAACAACTTGTAGAGGATTCGCTGACACGATTAAGCTGGAAAACTTGCCAAATGGATATTAAAGATTAACCTCAGATGAATACAAAGCAAAAAAAAGGGAAAATAAGAAAAAACAGTAGAAAACGCTGCGCGAAAAATACTTCAACATGGTACGAGAAACAATCATGATTAACAGATTATAAACTGAGATTAACGGAAACTCAATGACGACAGACGTTACTTCCAAAGGTTATATAAACCATGGAAGAAAATATACGAGAGTTAGAACGACGCGAAGCTATTGGCGGCAGCAGGTCGTCCATTCACAGCTCCGGACTGGTTTGTGCTAACTGTTGCTGAAACAATTCAGCTTATTGACGAGAATTCGATGATAGCTCAGAATCAGAAGCACCGTTATTTGCAGGAGCGTCAGACTGCTGAGCAAGAGCCTCATGGATCATGTTCATTATGCGATTCTGTAGACGATCAATCACTGATTCATCGCGCAGACCCTCCATCTTCTTCCAGACCATTTTGCCTGAACATGTATTGGCTTATGGTGTCAATGAAAATGCCTCGAAAACCATTACTAACCAAATAACTCATGAATACTACTGTTTGTGCCAAATCCAGGTACTTCATTCCCACTGCCTGATGCCACACCATTGTTGACTTCAGACGAGCCCTGCAATAATCAATATGTCATACTCAAAACAAAAACCGTGAGCTTATTTGAGTCAGAAATCTCTATATAACAATGTTTAACATGCTGCGGAACAAATGCATGAAAATTCATGCATCGAAGGCCGCACCCCATGCCTGGCTCTTGGCATTGGCGACCGTTGCAATTGAAATAAGGGATTCTGATTGGTAAATACGGATTCTGGGTGGAGAAAAAGTAATCATTAACTGATATAAAATATAACATGAGGAATTTGAATGAAAAATAAACGCTGTGTCCAAAAAATTTCCTTTGTTTCAACAATAAAAGCATATCATTCCGGAAAAAAATTATATCCAAATGTTATACAACATTTTGCGGTTCTTTTCAAATGAGAACTCACCCTTTCACTAGACAAAGACTTCCCATTGCACCGTTAGAAATCATTCGACAGCTTAAATCTCTGGCTATTGCGCTAAGTGGCCGTTTTTTTTTGAAGCCTCTTTATATTGCTGTAGCAGAAAGGTAACATTTGCGTTCCACACAAACATATTGGACGATGGCATGGCACTTCCCTCGAAGACTCATCGACGCCAAGAACATTATCCTTCTGATTTTTCGCTCCAGGATTGCGTTGCTTCAACCCCATCGCTGACTTTGTTCAATATAATGCAATGGAAGTGCATTCATTTCTCGCAAGTCAGAACTCTTTCCCCAGATCATAAGAAACCATTTTATAGCGTAAGTTCTCATGATTACAACGCTGTGCTTATTACCTGGACAGACCGTTTCAGTGCACTGTAGCAGGAAAAATAAAACCACGTTCCACAAATTGAGGCATCTGTTTACCGGCTAATTTACGATATGTCTGATGGTCGTAGATTCGATGCGGCGTCCCGCTATCGACCGATCGAGATATTTCTCGTTAAATGTGAAGAGCGATTTCTGTCATTCGATTGGTCAGCTATATCCTCATTTCGGAAGAAAATCCAAATAAAATATATGACTCTTTTACTAGGAGATCTCCTCTACACACCCATAAGTTTTTCGTTCTTACAGCGAAGTAACAGTAGAAGCACGTAACCAGTGTAAAACATAACTTTATTTCGAATGCTACAGCATACAAAAAAGGCCTTTTCAAAAAAAGGCCACGTAGCGCTGTATTACGAGATTTAAGCTTTACAATGATTCCTAACACTCTCACGAAAACTTCCTGTTCGGGAAAAAGGGTCGTTTTTTCTTTCTCGCTAGCAGAATTGTTTTTTTCTTTCTTATTAAAACGTTTTGTGATCACTCGACAATTTGACGAATACAGATTCTGTTACTAAGATTGGTTTCTGGAAGACGTTCACAGCACGTTCTATTGACAGAAAAGAAAAATTTTGCTTTATACTCGTAGTATTTGACCATTGTCATCTAGACTCACTTTGTCGCAATGAAAGCATAGAGTATTCTCGAGAGTTTATGAATGTAGTTCTGATGAAAAAGCGCTTAGTTGTTCTAGCAATCCCAACTAAAACTACGAAAGCCACATCGATGAATTAACGACGGATTTTCTAGTTTTGCATTTCATTCGATGATGCCTTGGAATTGTGACTTCAAGACATACTTTCTGTGATATTCGATTTCTATGATGCACTTATATATGGGTTTCTTCAGCGTATACACGCATAGAGGTAAAAAGCGAGCGCAACTGCGAACGATGACATTCTCTCTCTCAAAAATGCGCTGTTTTGGAGAGAATACTCATGATGTTCCAGACACCCATAGCCTTACTAAGGTCTCTTCTATCATATTATTCATCAACTTGCGACGAATTCCTCTTCAGCGGCGACTGCGTCGCGTGTGAAGCAGCATATCAAGCGGTCCGCAACATGTTCGCTCCTATTTTGTGTCCATTCCTTCGTTCACAAGAAGATACAACGTCGGATACAACTGCAGTGTTGCTGAGATACGACCACTACATGGGACTTCAAATGGCTTAGAAGTTGCGAGCATCCTTTCCGGAGGCTCGGCCGCCATACACTACACCATCAAGGCGCTTTTTCTGTCCGTTCTTTCTATATCGAAAAAGAATGCCTCGTCTAGAAACTTTTGACAGAACTCTACAAACTCATCCGCTTTATTTATCTAAATCGTCTATATACGCTATGTGAATTCCTTAACTCCCGCGCTTCATTTCGTCGTCTTGCCGCCACTATTCAAAAACATTATGAAGACTTGCAAGTGAGCTCGTCCGCTACACTAGGATATTATCTTCTTAGTGAATCAGGGGCCCTTCATAGATAAATCAGGTAAAAATTTGCCGGAAGTAGAATGATATGGAGAAACGGGTATCATGAAGGAGCCAAACTTGTGATCGAGAGTGAGTCGCACGACAACTTCACTCCTCGGCTTCTCTCGTCTATGAACCGTGGCTCTAATGATAACAAGGATAATCAACTAACACTTGGCATTCCGGTTGATCCACCTCCAACGGATCCTCTTCCTACAGTTGATGCAGATGGTGTGGTAGTCGCTTGGCCTGAAGGAATAACGTATAACATCTAAACATGCAGCAAGTACAAAACAAAGAAAGAAAATATTATTTTAATGGTTTCAGAGATAAATGACCGTTCATCAAAAATGGAGCCAACAGGTAGAAGTGTGACTTAAGTGTGCAAAACAAAAAGTAAGAAACAAAAGATGTCGCATTGAAAAGGCGAAATTTGAACGATCACACCAATCAGAAGAGCATTGAAAGTTTGACTATTTTTTTTTTGCAAGGAGACGCTAAAAACTTTCACTGCGAACGATTTTTTTTTTTTGCAGGGAACATATTCCTATGCGTAACCCTGTTGGCTCGAAATATCGGTTTTTGAACTTCTAGGGGGAAACGAACTAGACCTGACTGCATTGGACCTGTCCTAGCGTCGCCCATCTGGAAAAGTCGCAGAGTAAGAACACAGCTTCTTCTTGTAGTATGCATCTATTGATCTTCTTAGAAGAGCAACTAAGGTGCTCGAAATGCAAACAAATTTCCGAACATTGATTTTGTGGTAAACTGTGATTTGTCTAACAATACAGTTTGTTCGACCCCTTCGGAACGGCAATTAATCGGCCGCACAGCTCAACCGCAAATGTCGGGCGATTCTCGTTATTTGAGGTTTCTTTGTTCCGCTAGGAGAAAAATTACGAGTTTTTGGTGTTACACTGATACTACGCGACTTTCTCTACATTATCATATGCTTTGTACTCATATACGCCCAATTTACAAAGAAAATAAAAACACCTCGCGTGCAAAACGTAACCTTCCGTTAGATCTTTCAGCACTATGTGGAGACCGTTCTAGAATCCATCAAAGTTTGAGCTATTAGACAGTTACCAAAAGTGCAACGAAAAGTCGTCCCCAGACCTGAGCCTAACAAGCAGATCGAGTGTGGAACATCTTCTTATTATCTATACCCCTACAACGCCATGGGAAAACTTTTCTAGAAAGAAAACATATTTCTTGAACCTGTCATGAGGTTTATTAAGATACTTATGCAGTGCTAGATACATGGTTCGTCATTGCAGCCTCATCAGTATCACGGCGCCTATCGGTTCAGCCAATCCCTTTGTAAGGGGATAAGCCCCTACATATGAAGAAATCGACGCCGAATAAACAAATCACCGCACGTCATTAAAATCCCCCGACACTGAATTGACCAACAGTCCATCGCTCATGGAATCGTGTCGTGGGCTTTTATCGTGTGACATACGCTGATTTGTATATGCGGCGTCGCTTACTTTATATGTAGGGATCTCTCTGCAAGGGAATGGCTAACTCGACAAGCACCGTGACAATGATGAGGCTGTAAGGCCGAATCACGTGTCTAGCACTGAACAAGTGTTGTTGCAAACCTCACGATAGGCTCAAGATATATCAACAGATTATAAAGTGATTGAGCGAGGTCTCTAGAAACACAATGTAGAACAAAACACAATTGAAACAACCGACGTCCAAGCTACCGGACCAATGTTCTAATTAAAAAGTTCTTCATTAGAAGAGCCTTCAGAAAATCGTACTGTTTTCATTACACACGCCGTCCCGAAGGGCTACCTGAACAAAATGCTTCGGTCTCTTTCTGCGACAAGATTACCTAAGTGATAAATGTGTCGTTTACAGCTTATTCGACCAAACAGTGAGTATTTCCAGGCAATTTGCCATTTTCATTTCGGCGAGTGAATGCATTGCTCGCAATAAAAGTTTGGTAAACAGCGTAATACAATTTAGAACACGCCCGATCAAAAAAAGTTGATCGATCATCCAATCTATCGTGCATAGAAAGGCTGGCGAAACACAAAAAACATCAAGTCACTGCAAAAAAGAAATGGCTTCGTATACTCCTGCTACACAATAGATTGTAAGAAAAAACATTCTCCAACCGCCGTCGCTGACTTTTCTAGTTAAACTCTCAAAAACGCTCAGCACGGAGAGGAAGTCTTCCACGAAACTATGTTCTAAAATCAAATTCAGATTAATAAAATTTGAATCAAAACAGCAATTTTTTACTAAAGACGTGAAGAAATTCAAACTAGTAAAGGCGAAAGATGCACTACCATGTGCACTTGATGATTAGTGAAACGGGCCACGATTATGGGGCTGAGCCAGTGTTCACCAGCTAGATCAAATGTAAAAGCATATTTATAAATAATCCAGCAAAAATACCCACATACGAGGCACTTGTTATAGGTAGTTCTATTTTAATGGATGACAAATTTGACGTGATATCAGATCACAAACATTAGAAAATACCTAAAAGATACCACACTAATAAAAATTAGAAACGTACCGGGGCCGGCATCGATGGCGGACCATTGAAGAAGCTGACGTTCTGGTTGCCATCCCCGAATCCCATATTTCGACCCGGTCCTCCAAACGGCATTGGACCTCTGGCACCTGGTGGAAAAGGGCCATACGGATCCATGAATGGGCCTGGTCTACCGAAACCGGGATTCATCATAGGACCCGGTCCTCCGTGCATAGGACGCTAAAAGTGATTCTTAGCATGCTACTGGCAAAAATGAACAGAAACATCAAATCATTTCTTGAGCACCTCGTTGATACAATGCACTTTTTTCTTTGTTTGAAACTGTCATTATTTTTCGCCTATCATTTGCCACAATGTGGAACACTGGTGATGTGTATAACGAATGTCCCTTGATTGTAATCACTTCCTTATGACATCTAGGACCATTCGTCTACTAAGTTTTTACCTTATTTTACAGCAAATGTCTACACATTTATACTGCACGGTTCTTAGGACTTCTAGCGTTCGATTCATCTTCTCGCATTCAACGCTTACTTGACGATTTCGTCTTCATGAACAACGTAGGAAACTGGTCGGCAGACCTTGTAATCTCGAGGATTGTGGCTAAGGTATTCGCTGACTACTTGCCGGAATGTTTGGAGGGAGCGAGAGAGGGGATATCGCCACGCATCGAGCATCATCAACCACTCGGTCACCTCCCGCCTGCTAAGTGGCAACTAGTACTATCAAGTTCGATACCAACCAAGCAGATAAGAGATGCGACACCACAAATAGGGAAGTAGTACTACCCGTTTGTAACCTCGGATGGGACATTTTCTTGACCTCTATTTGTCACCGGATTTAAAATATCCAGTAATCAGACCTAGCTAAAACATTGTGAATTTAGTAGCCATTCTTAAAATGACACACTGGATACCCAAAATCGAAATAGACCACAAAGAGGAGCGCCTCGCAATTACGCGTGACCTCGCTGATACCTCAGGCTAATTTCGCTGACCTGAGCCAGACACATTCTTACTCGAGGGTGAGGCTCTAAGCGGCTTGTCCCCAATGAACGACTGTAAAACTTGAAAGCAACTAAACGGTTTTCGTTTTTGAGAAAAGCTTCTTACTATAGAATCCAAAAATTGGTCAACTACGCCTTTCTGCCGAGGTTTAGGAAGTATTTGACCGAGAAGATTACCAGAATCGATTTGACTTCTTCACGCTCTTGAGAAGACGATATCACTGAGCAGTGGTCTTACCGTCAAGGAGATATGGAACTATTTGACCAATGACGAGATTTTCGATAGTCGGCACTGAGAAGTTCGACGCTTAGATGACAATTAGACATTATCTAACATTCATAGTAGTCAGATAAATCAGCAGTGAATTCTTCTGCGAGAATCAAGAGAACTACCGTTTGCTCCGTTACGGACTGCAATTTCCAATCAAAGAGTAGATCAAAAACTACTACAGACATCTAGAAACTCCACAGCAGATTCTCCCTTACTCTCATAGAGACGGGACATCTAGTCTCTTTGAACAATGAGCGTTCTTGCAGAGAACTGATACTACTGGATGAGCATTAGTCTCGCTCCAGTGATAAGTTATCCTGGAGAACGTAGCCGAGTAAGCAAAGCATTCAGAGAGTGAGAGGTGATTTTACTATGCTGTTTCATAAGTCTTGGCACTAACGTCTATAAACAGCAACTTTATTAACCAGAAGTAATTGAAATTTAGACTGATTTTGATAATCTTTCAATCGCGCATTTTCTAAAGAACATTTTGGTATACAACTTGCTTGAACTTGCTTCAAGATGGAGCTGTCTTGAGCGGAAATTCGTCTGCCACTCACGCACGACTGACGCGCACAAGAAAAATGCTAGTAAAGCGGCGCGCAAGATCATGGAGTCTTGAGACACTGATACGAGTCGCAGAAAGGGGCGGCTAGGAAGTGGTTCGCGAAGTTTAGATCTAAGAGAACAGTCTAGAGGACCAGTCGCGCTCGCGACGTCCGTGAGAAGCTCCCTTAATCTTGCGCGCCGCCTCAATAGCATTTCTCCCTTCGCGCCATTCGCACCTGAGTAGCAAGCGAATTTATCCCCACGACAGCTCCACCTTAGCGCAAGTATGGGCAAGCTATATACCAAAATGTTCGCAAGAAAATGCGCATTTGAACAATAGCAAAGTCATCCTATTTCAACCACTTCCGGCTAATAAAATTGGCGTTTATTGCCCTAGCGCCAAAACTTATGGAACGACCTCAATACTTCCGTTGCTACAGCGCACTAAGAAGGCCATTTCAAAAACCAAGCACCATTGCTGAAATCGCCAAAATTTGGACCTTCGAATGACCGCTGAATTTCTGGTAGAAAAGCTCTACCCAGATAAAAGCCCTCTCCCAGACCCCGAGAGGGCTCAGCTCTCGATGCGGCCGTGTTGAGAAGGACGAGAACGAAGAGGCTGCCAAAATCTCAGGGCCAAAGTAAACCGTCTGCAAAGGGTTACAATATCCCCACGAAATAAATGATACGAATCACAAACGAAGCTGTCCTAATAGATTTACTCGTGTGAAATTCTGGAACTACTTTTGGTAAGCAACATCAAAATCAACTGAATGTATGCATGAAACACCGCTAGAAACGAAAGTGTGACGGACTGACCATGTATTTTTTTTTAGAATCATTTTTTAGCTGTCGTTTTGTTTTATTCGACAAATTTAATGATAGAAGTCCAGTGTAAGTTTAATAATAGCTTTTTTAAGTTTAGGTTTAGTGCTTTTTTTTTCTATTTTTTTATGAGTTGGATCAGTATTGATGATAAAGTTGCGATAGTGGCAGTTGAAAACGCACTATTACCGCCTTATTTTCTATGAAGAACACACTTTGACACTAGTGGAGAGTTGTAGTCCCATAGATTTTTCCAAGCCTTAGCCTAAGCCTAAGACCCAAGCCTGAGCCTAAGCCTTAGCCTAAGCCTAAGCCTAAGACTTGGCCTACGCCTAAGCCTGAGCGTGCTCTCATAATTTCTTTTGAGAAAACCGGTTAAAATGATACTTTACAAATAAATGGGACTCTCCACAAGGGCCAAACCTTTTCTTAATAAACAAATAGGCACGAAGGAACAAAAAAAAACTGCTAAAGATTGAGTGAGAATTGGAAGAAAACTCACTCCTCCCATTCCCATTCCTCTACGATTTCCATGCTTTAGAAATCCCCGAGCAGGTCGTCTCTCTTGTCTTTTCAAAGGCTGAAAAAATCAATAAATGGAGGGTGTCGTAGATCATGAAAAAATATCAATACACTAAGGAAAATCGGGAGAAGACCCTCTGTAGGGACCCGACTTTCTTCACGCGACAAAGAAGAAAACCCACTTTGCCGTCAGGTCCGATCGCGATTCCGGCGGATCCCATCTTCTTTAGGCTTCCAGAGAACGACTGGGGCTGAAAGAATCAGAGAGGAGGATTTAAAAAAAATAAACGAAAACTCGATTAGACATAGAAAAACCGAGGCCAGCACGGGACGAGCGCCATTGAAACAATAACCAATCGATATGGACGGCGTTAGCAAGCATTCGTGTCAGGACCACCCTTTGTGGTGGTCCTTTAACCTATCGTGCATCCCCGGATGAACCGCCGCGCGCGGCGAATCGTCTGGGCAATCGTCGCATGGCCGAGTGGTTAGTGATGTACGCTATTGCGAAGAGGGTGCAAGTTCGATCTGCTTCTAAGTCACACCTTGCTTGAAAATCCAGTATAGTCTAATGGAATGCTTTAGGCCTTTTGTGAGTCTGTTATGGTATTTCTAGCGCTAGACGTAGGTTCCGGCTTTCTTCCAAGCCTCATCAGTTTCCTATAGTGATGTCATCACCAGAAAAAGGCCTCGCGTATTGGAGACTGAGAACAAATTACGAACTTCTTACGCTACAATCACAAAATGCTGATGTACAAGCGAAGTTCGGAAGTCCAGCTGGGTTTGGACCTGGGTTTAAGGGCACACAGTTAGGTTAGAATACGATTGAAGGAAGACGAAGTCAGACCACTCATGACGTAGTGGATAACACATGAGCAACCGGAGAAGCTAGTAGCGGGTTCGAAGGCCAGCTGAGCTACCAAGATTCTCGTATCTCGGGGTCTGGCTCCGAATTATATCGTGCTCGGCCATGGAAAATAGGCGGCAAATCAAGATTAAAACTGACGATAGATGTGAGACATGGGTTATAGGGTGACAGTGATGCCGTTCAACGAATGAAGGCCGTTGTTCCACTTGCCCAGATTAATCCTTTGAGTTCCACCGCTGATAAGCAGGCGGCGTCGCGCCTTCGCTTGCGCGGCAGTCCTAGAGGGCTGCATCTGCGTCTCTGTGCAGAATATCGTGCTTCCTGCGTCTCCTTTCCAACGAACGCCTTCATTTTGATCACACGAGGCGCCGACATTACAGTAGTTGAGAGAGATGCGACATCGGTCAGCGTGGAACGATACGTCCCACATGGTACCCAAAGGATTAACCAAGCTCTATTATGTCCAGGTCAGAGACGCATATGGCGCAGCTTCCAAAGGTGCCCTGCATTGTACACAAAGTCCATGGCTCAATTCGCGCTCAGGACTCAGCACCACGAGTCACTGTAAAGGTTAGATATGTGTCCAGTCGCCTCAAGCGAAGTTAAAAATTGGAGGCGAATGCATGCTGCATCACTCAGGGATTGATCAACGCCGAGAACTCTATCAATCACCCTTTTATCGTTTCCACATAGAGAATTGCGCCTTAAGTTCTCTGCTATCCGCTCATTTGCTTTAATCCCCAAAAAACTGGCATATAACTGAAATGAGCACTCTGGAAGCCATTCACATGGCAATTCGAGGTTTTTTTTTGATCTAGTCGAGCAAACTGTTTTCACCACGCTCAAGGGTTAAATCAAATATAGGTGTTCAATAGCATGAGAGGATAGGCTCAGAATGACATTTCGGATACGCAGAAGATACAGGAAAAAATGTGGAAGAATCGAGTTAGCAACGATACTCTGACAAAACCGGTGCTACTGTATTTAGACTGAGCTTGTGGACTTTTCATCTTGATTTTGATGTGCATCTCTATCGCTCTCCATTAACATCCGATACAGTGGAACTGAGACGGAGAGGACAAATGTATTTCTGGGAGGGACAAACAGGAAGCAAGCAGTAGATGACGTTCATGTAGCCCTTGTTGCCATTAAGACCGTCGCAACTGCTATGCCATAATGGCATGTGGTTTCGAGGGCCATTGAAGGTCGTCGATCTCTTGAGTTTGAGTGGTTCTCGTCATTCAGTTTCAAACGTAAATATATCATGGTGCAAGCTTTGTGTATTGAAACAGAGACCAGTGAAAATTCACTTTTTCTATCGATGAGATATAGATATTAATCTGACCAACCACAGGAGTGTTGAAGTACAGGCAAAACGTGTAATCTAAGGTCATTAAACCTCTAAGGACAAGGAGAGCCATTTTGATGTTCACCATTCAGCGTCAAACCTCACTCAGCTACAGTGATGGCGGCGACGCGTCTCGTGGAAAAGCAGACAGTCAGCCAGACACGCATGCACAGACATGCAGAGCCGCTTGTCTGGCTGCTTACCTCACTACTGCGCAAGTGACAACACGTCGTAGCCTGCCTGTCAGCGCTGCTCCTCAAGGGGTTAAGAAACCGTATTTACTCTTTTTGGCGGTCACACATTCCACTTCACCGTATAGGTCTTCGCTCTTCCTTTCTCTAATCATATTGCAATCTATCCGGTGGCTGTCAGCAACTCCTCAGTGCCCTTTGAATCCTGCCTAAGTTAGCTTCAGCGGCAAGCACGATGTCGAGTATGACCAGAGTGCCTAGACACCCATAGAAAGGGTACACGCCGGTTTGAAACACCTCAGGTTTCAAGTTTAATTCGTATCTCAGCACTCTTGTGGTTTTATTTCACATCGTGCACTGCTGTCAAAAATGAATTTCGCAGAAAGTGAAGCCGAAAGATTGTAAGTTTGTTAACATTAACGCATTAATCCTTCTTGTTATTGTGAAGCACAAACCTTCTAAATATAAGGCGTCTACTACAAAGTGTTCGAAATGCATAACCCTTCAAGACCGCGTTTTCTTCGCTTTTCCCTTGACGTTTCGTAATGATTCCATAGCTTAAAAAAACGACAATTCCATCGTGAATTTTTGGAAAAGTATTTAATAATGCACTGTAGCAGCCAAGAGGAAATTACATTTTGCTTCTAGCGTGCCTTATCTGCTTGTGTGGCGTCTGTGTTTGAATTTTCGCCAAACTTCTCTTACTTATTAGGTAGCCTGAATAACGACAATTCTAGAACTTAACTTTTTTCTCTTGAAAATATCTTCATAGAGGCGCTAAGAGCGAATAGAATTATATTGCGCACTCAAAGAGACACGCATCAAAATCATGTGTTTCTGTAGAGGAGATGGTGAAGTTTCAGAATATCAAAAGAAGTTACGAAATGCTTTCGGAATGAGGAAAAATCTCTAAAAAAAAAATAATGAAATCGCGCGCCTCTTGGATTTTGCCGAGTATAACGATTTCAACTATCTGATCGAAAGGAAGCGAATTGCGTCATTCATAAAAATTTTCTCTCCATAAAAAGAACAAATTCCTGATATTCAATAATAATCTAATACTTCTCAATTCTTCTACACGTTAATATGTTTCTATTACGTATATTTTCGAGCAAAGTGTACTATTCTCGTTATATGACAACCGTTTCTAACAAAGCTACAACTGCAGTGAAATCTTTGTAGTTGGAACGAGACCGACTTCTCATTCTATAGTCTTTCGACATTTACTCGATGAAAACAATTATTTATTTCAGCTTTCCTCGAAAACTCCGTGAAAAACCACCTTTACTTTTGACTGAAAAAGCATTCTTCATCAATATACTAGTCTTGAACAACAACAGTAGTCTTTACTAGTCTTCTTGCTTGCATTTTTAATTTGAAGCTGTCCTCACACAAATAATGCTTTAAGAAATTCCACCTATGCGGAAAAATCTGATTGTCAACCCATTTTTTCTTCAATATTCATGTGCCTAATTGATAAATTATTCGTTGGTATAGTCTACTTTAGGTCGTGAGACAGGTTAAATTAACATATAATCTCCCGAGTCATTGCTTTCGTAGAATCACGGCGAAAATTTGTCAGCTTCTTTTGAATATCGTTTCCATCGTTATAGGTTCCTCAGCTCTTATTGGAGACCGGTAGACTAGAGTCTTATGAAGGTGAGCAAGGTACTTATGTCAGATCAAAAATTTAACTTTAGGTAATGGGCAGGGTCACAAGCGACAACAAGGCAGTTTTCTCTTTTGTTCATCCTTGGATTTCTGGAATTTATCCAGAACTCTCGAGAGCTTTTTCTATTGCTTTTTAGGTTCTGAATGATTATGGTAGGTGAGTGTTACTTCAAAGTCTTTCCCATTACGTCTTTGCATCCTATGCGTGTCTGGTAGTGTTTAGTTCAATTTTCCTCATTGGATGTTCCTTTATACAGGCACTGTGGTCTTTCCGTTGTGCCAACGTATTCGCCTCCGCGCGCTTTACGAGATTTCATGTACACCGAACCTGATGTCATGCAAGCGTCATCTTTACTGTTAAAGTAAACGAAGCAGTTTTATCTTGCGTATAGTCGGTCATACAACCGTTTACGGACTAGCCAGGGTGTTCGGTGGTAGATGAGTCATTGCAAAGATTCTCCAGACCGAAAGGCTGTCAAGGCATGTTAACTTGACCCACTTTGGTTTTTAAGAAGAGAAAATCGCTGGAACATGAGCCATTGTTGGAGGATTTTTCATATCTCATTCGCTGAAGAGCAACTATTCTTAGAAGTGTTAGTACGTATTTCAAAGCTTAAATTTGACGCTACAGCCCGATTTCGCCGGTTCTCGAATAAGATTTTTTTTGACGTTGCTACAGGAGCAGAGTTCTTGGCTTCAAACATGCATATTTTTCGCTCGACAGAGCTTTCTCTGGACTATTAGTAATCATTCGACAGCGTAATCGAATTCGAATCCAACAGTGTGCTTATATCCTGAAAAGACCGTTTCTCTGAAACGCAGCAGGTAGAATAAGCTGCAACGCATCTGGTAATAAGCCGATTTTCCACGTCGGAGCATTGGCATCCCGTGCGAACCACGTGGGCGCTGTCTGCAGTGGCCAGTGAACTGTAACGCAGTTATCGATTTTCGAGCCTATGGCTGCGTAGGTAAGCAGTCCACGTGACCGCCATACCCACTGCGACGTGAATTGGCCAGGTTAGTCTTTTCTCTAATATTGAATTCAACTTATTTTACCTATCACGTTGCAGAGAAACGGTCTTTTCGGATATAAGCACAGCATCGGCATCAGGAAGCACTACGCTACCTTATGATTACCAATAATCCAAAAAAAAAGAGCTCTATCCGGTTAGAAATATGGGTTAGTTTTATGGGGAGTTTATAGCGTTTCAAAGGGTATTCTGAAAAATCGGCGACTTGTGGCTGTAGGCTCAAGTCTCAACTTTCGATTGGTTACTAACACTCCTATGAGAAGTTGCTTTCCAGCGAATGAGGTCGGTTTTTCATTTGTCCCCTCCTAATCAAAAATAACCCAAAACACTAACTTATTCTTCAATCCCAAGAAAGTCGATTCTGGCTATTAATAACAGAATTTAGAATATTTGGTGGTGTAAACACGCCTTGAATGCGATAAAAAATTTTTCCCAGCGATATTTCTTGCTAAAGACAACGGAGATCTTACTGGTAGTGATGCGATCATAACGAGTCATTCGAATAATATAGAATTTTAACGAGGAGCCGTGGCCTAGTGGTTGTGATGCTCGTCACGACGCGTGAAGCCGAGCTCCACTCCACAACTATCTCCGGCAGTCAACAACATCGCCTTGTGGAATGCCACAGCCAGGCTATCCTCCAGATTGTAAGGAGAATCGCTCAATAACTATTTTACGGCGTTCAAGAAGAAGATAAAAAAACGAAGTGAATGGTACGCAACTGAGCTCCGCATAATGAGAAAAGGACAGTGTGAAAACGGTTCAATAAAGTGTCAAAATCGTATTACCAGAATACTGTACAACACGCAGCTAAAGCATTAGAATTATATCAGTGGATATTCAGCTTCAGCAGTCAAATTACAAAGTTTACAACTTCCTTAGGTGTTCGATAACTCAAAAATTACTTCTATCTGGAAATTCAGTTGAGGCAGAAAAGTTGGCACTTGCGTTCGGAAATCCTACCAGCGTGACAGAAGTCTTGTCGCAATGTGGCATATCCTCATGTAGTCGCAAAATTGACGACTGTAAAATGTTAGATTGCTTTGCCATAGTTATTATAGAGTCTGCGGAAAAAGATGACCTGTGAATGACCAGAACAGACCTTGGTACCCCGAATGACCGACCTCCTCAGCCGTCTAAAACATCATCCGAATGACCAGCGATGAGATGTGATGAATATCTTATTACTCTGAAGCACAACAACACATTCACGAAAAGCGATTTTATCGTACCGATGTTCTGCACCTGAAACAACAAAAATACAGCTCCCTAATCGCATCCCCATTGATCCCTAATGATCGCAATTTCAGAAAACAATTGAACGAAAATAAGACTTCAAAAAAAACATTCGTTTTTTGGATTTATTTTGAATGTTTACTACGAGGTCTTGAAAACAGTCGATCTCCACATATGCCTCCCTCGTTGCTACAATGCAGAGCTTTATGTGGGGTGGGGTTCACTGACGAGGAGGCCGAAACCCCCGAAACGACGGTGTATGGCCCTGGCCTACCAACCTCGTTTAGGCTTAAAACATTCTTTCTTGGAATTATTTTGAATGTGCATTACGAGGTTTTAAAAACAGTTGGTCCCATGGAAAATAAGACTATGAGAGATGCATTAGTCGTAGCTTTGAATTGAACCAGCTCATGGGCGACAATGCTAGAAAAAGAAACGATTGGAAAATTTGCCGAAATTCGAATAAATCATGTGGCAGGCCATCCAGGGATTCAGGTAAGTGAAAAGACAGAAACTGACCACGTGCATTTGATACTTTTTCATTTTGAGGGAAAGTCTCAGCCATTCAAAGCATTGAGGCTAAATTTGCTACTCAAAACATTGAGTGATCCAAATCTTTTCACATCACCTTATCATCATCCATTCTCCATTTGCGCGACGTAGGGATTCGAGCAGATGATTCAACTCAATTACGTTTAGTTAACTATGAGGTATATAAACTGCCGCTGATATTGAAATAAATTCTTGAAAAGTGTGGTTATGTTTTATATTATTTTAATGCGTACTTCTCACTCTCTTTTGTTGCTAATGACATCTCAATTATTGCTCATTTTTTCAGTTCTTACGGAAAGAACATTGGACAAAAAGCAAATTTGAGTGATTTTTCTAATCAACTTCAAAATAGGTCGTAAAGCAGAACCATCAACTCGCAACATTAGCAACTCATTTGGCCTAGGAACTGCTAGCGAGCGCACAGCACGATGGTGGTTCACGATGTTCTGTAAAGAAGGTGAGATCTTTGAAGTTGAGGAACGCAGTGACCGGCTAGGAAAGCTAATCCTCTCAATACTACATTAGACGTTGTACAAGAACTCAGCGTCAACCAATTTCTCAATACGTGGGCACCGCATAAATTCATTGAAAACCAAAAAATCGTCTGAAGTGTAGCCATTTCGTATTTTTACGTGATAACCGCGAACCATCTCTGCTAATTCTTGATCGAATTGCTTGATAAAAGCTTGATCAACATTGAATGCTCCATTTTCTATTTTCTCCAAATTCCTTGTAGCAGCTGCAAGATACTTTAGAATGTTTTATGAGAGGACCAAGAGAAAAGAAGTTAAACACGAAATTGACAAAAATAATATAAAGATTCTCCATAACAGCTAGCAATCTGACATTTCTTAGAGGTACAATTGACATACATTTCGTACAAATAAAGAAGAACGAGATAATTGCGAGAGGCTTCCACTTGCCATCAGGATTAGTTTTAAAACGTATTCCTTCGCTCATTGAACAAATACTATGTGAAAAATAGGGATTAATTTACAAAACAAATACTCAATGCATTTGTTACTATATCTGTCAATGATTATACCAGGTATTTTACAAGTAACAATATGCTCCCTCCATACTTTGAAATGAACAAGAGAGCCGGAGGCACAGTGACCACTCTTGTCATGAAGCACACTAGTACAATCCTGCTCTAAGCCAACAGGCCCCTCATCCATCTATGGTTGTCCTAGAACTCTAATGAGAATCCTAGAGCAGCACAAATCACGTTAAATGAGAATACAAAGTCTTTGATCCGCAGTCACAAATTTCAATAAAGAATTCGTGCGCGAATCCAAACACTGGATGATGGATATGCTAATTAATTTAGTGGATTATGAAGCACGTATACGAAGCCGCAAATAAGGGAGTTAGTTTGAAGCAGAATGCTCGACATCCCACAAATTCTTACACGGGGCTTCTGTGGTTGGAGTAGCACGGGCCCTAAGCTCGGCTAATAAAGCCTTAATATATAAACATTGTAGAGAAAAGGATACTAGAATTTTGCAGAAACCACATGCATCATGGGTGGACGTGTTCGACAGAACAAATAACTAACTGTATTCGCACCTGCTGACGTTTTAAAGATCACAGTATGAGACTCGCACCAGACGCATCTCATACTGATTCCACTATTGCTCAAACAACCACGATAAACGTCTATTGCGCGACAAAGAAACGGCCGAAAAATATGTTTGTGTCCGCACAGCTGGTGAAGGCAAACCATCCAAGTAAGTAAGTACATTTTTAAGATGCTTCATTGATCCGTCTTCACAATGTTCTCTTTCTTATCACTGTGCGAATCCTAGTACTTCTAGCATGTAGTTCGTTTTATTCGTTTCTCCCTGAAAGTCGTAGAGTATTGGTCGAGCGAGTCTCCTTGTAATCTCAAGGATAGCCTTACTGTGGTGTTCCATAGGGCATTGTTATTGAATGCCGGAGATGGCTAAGGAGTGGAGCTCAGCTCCACGAATGCCACGACGAGCACATCACAACCACCCGGCCACGGCACCCCAGTAAGTAAGTGAAATAGCAGATAACAAGATTAGTACTTTTTACTCCGAGTCTCTTATCAAGACCACGCTCAAATTTCAATATATTTCATAATCATTATTTGAGCCAACATGTCGTGTGATCTGTTGATGGGCTCTTCACAGCCCGATACAAGTGTTTCCTCCTCGCAGCCTCGTCAGTCGGGCAGACCCTTCGTCTTTAGCCAATCCTCTCGAGGGCCCTACTCTCCCTTCAAAGAGGTAGGCGACGTCGAACGATTTACACAATCGCTGTCAAGAAAAAAAAATTGCCGAGAGGATTGGCTATAGACGAAAGGTCTGCCTTAATGACGACGCTGCAAAGTCGAAACACGTGTATCGGGTTGTACAAGAGCCCATCAACAGACCACATGGCATGTTGGCTCAAATAATAATTATGAGTTATAATGAAACAAGATTAGTAATGTACAGAGAATATGTGAGCTTCAAAAATAAGCATCGATGATTCAACGATATGCTAGGGAGTGAAAAAAGTCAGTGAGAAAAAGTATATCAGCGACTGTTGGTGGGTTTCAAATGCGGACTTTAGGCATAATGGTTGCAGGTGTGACTTTTCCTAGTGTTTTCTACGACTGTGAAGATGATAAACGTATAAAAAGATTGCATGCCTTTCGCAGCTGCACTGAGAGGACATGGGCTATCACTACGATGCATTCCTTACATGGTGCTAGGAATTTAAACAGTACGATATAATAGAAATATTCTAGAATGCACATGGATAGAGGATAAAGCTCTCGGCGTTGATCATTTCCTCAGGGATGCCAGTCTTGTACTAATTTACCGGCCCCGTATGGATGGCTTGGTATGGATGGTGAGCCATGAGCGCAAGATTGAACCATCGATCTTGTGTGCGACGCAGAGCACCTCTAACCACTGTGCCACATGCTCTCTTTGGAAGCATATGGTAGTGTATGAATAGAAAGTGCTCCCTACGAGGTATAGAACAGTCCGTGCAATGAATGCGAGATAAGAAACTGAAAGATGTGCGATATGCTCAATATTTGAATCTAGGTAAACTTGTCATCCTGTTTTTTTAAACAGCTTTGTTAGTTACCGTTAGATAAGCCGGCAATCGCAACGTAGATGTTTCTGCAAAACAACAATTGAATGCAAAAATGAAAAAAGTCATAAAAAGTATGTGAGCAAGTAGTAAAATTCGATCCTGTTCGATACTCAACTGCCACAAGAATTTATTCGTGACGGACAGACCACGATATAACCGTAATCAAAGCGTAGTGCCATTCTCCGATCAGTCATTGGTGGTTAGTTGATCAGAAATCAGAAAAAACATCATTGATTTTAGAGTACAGAAAATATTTCCTCAATAAGGACATACTGCAATCTTTACTGCTAAGCAAATAATGGGAAAACGAATGAAGCGAAGAAAATTCTTACGAAAAAGTGGGTGTAGAACACACTGCACACAAAAAATTTGCCTCCTGAGACATAAATGACTGATGTAAGACAAGTCTGGTGAATTAAGGAATCGTTGATGAATTTTTATTTGTTCTCATCGAAATTGCAGACGCCGAGGTTCTATTGATAGAGCTTGCGAGGGGATAGCAATGAACATAGTAAGTCAAACAGCCAGAGAGAAGAATTTGCTCTTTTGTCGTCAGAAGAAAATACCTATCGACGGCATTTTCTACAAGGGTAAATATTCGTGTGGATGATATATTATCGGTCGAGAGAATAAGCTGAATGGATATAGCAATCGATGTGACCTAATATAAAATTTCTACAGAGATTTTTAATCATGAGGTAACACATTGTTAAAATAATAGAAATTACCTGAAAAACCAAAAACCACAAGTGCGAAATCTGCTTTGCCCACCTTTTCCACGGAACATATTCACTTATCAAACTTATCCGTTTCATATAGATAGTTTCTTGAAAAATTAAAAAGAACCAAGACTGAAGCGTTATTCGGTCATAACGTGGTTTACAAAAAATGTTGGAAATAGAGAAAAATGCTTGTTAGGAGAGAAAAACTCTATTGAAATGTTCTTACTCAGAAACGAATTTTTCGATAAAGTGATCTAAATAAATAGTTGAAGAGATCTAAACGTCACAAATCATAATCCGTGCACTGTGATTACTTGGGCGCTCGAAGAAAAAAAAAGGGTGAAAAGATTATTCACGCCGGAAAATTTATATCTACGCTCGACATTTTCATCCGAGTATATTCGTTCCGAGCAAACATCCTACCTCAAGAAAGATAATGCAGTGGAAGATGTTAGAAGGAGGCTCCGAGAATAGCACGCTAGTACTGTGCGGACTGCAGTTGAATGTCTGATTCAAGAAGCAGTGAGTTCATGGCGCCAACTCGTGGTGGCGCCTCTTTGGGGGCAGCCACGTTGCTATCTTCCCGACGATGAGCTGATAGCGCTAGTTAAGTGCTTCGACGACCAGCCACGTATTCTATCGGCCCCTGCTACACACATTTCGTATACCACACAAATACTCATCAATGACTGTTTGTCGCTCGATCTGAACTACATCTATGGGAGACACCGAATATTCGCTAGAGCTTCGACATCTGCACATACCAAATGGGCGGGACAAATGGAGCGATGTTCGACAGTTGGCCTACCGACAGCGAACAATGCACGTGTCGTCGTTGTCTGGTGGTGCTCTGAGGAAACTGAAGTGCTTCCTTATGCTTCTGATCGTGTGCACGATGACAGCGGTCCGATGTCGACCGAGCGGTAGCGATACGAGCTCTAACGCCGAGCCATTGTCGGTCGCCGATGGCTATATTCACTTCTCGGTCGCAAACGACTCGCGATTCCGTGAAATATCTAGGAAGGCGTTCGAATCGCTGATTAGCACTGATGCAAAGCAGGAGCTCTCATCTTCACATGAGATCATATTCCGACGAAGCGATGACATCACTGCTGAGAAGCTAGAGAAGAAAAATCGTAAACCAGGTACGATTGTGTTATATAGCAAACATCTAAATTCTCATTTTTTCAAAAGATGCCGTGATTTCAAAGTCATGCCTTATTTCTCTCAAATATAAGCTGCACTGTGTCAAATAGATGTCAATCCATCTGAAAAATTTTATTTTTTATTCAAATATTGAATAAGTGATCGCGAATAGCCGAAAAGCCTTAAATTCTGATCACTTTCCGTACAGCACTATTAGTTTTTCTTTAAGAAGAGCAGCTTGTTTCTGAATAAACAGTTCAATGACAGTTGGAATGCCTACTGGAAAATGTTCACTGCGTTTCTGTGCCTCTACTCGAACATTACCTTTCCTATGAACTATTTATACATTAAGCACTTTTTATGTTTTGAAATCACCTGTACATATACGTCCTTTAATGGCTTACCAACTCAGTTTGATGAGATTTGGTGTTCTGGTCATCGAACTGCAATCGACGGCACGATTCTCCTCTGTAGAGAATTTTGAATTTAGGATTCCGACAATTTATATAAAGATGCATTTGAGTTGAAGTCTCGTTTTGAAAGAGAGTACACATGACAATTCATATGCCGAAAGATTGAGAATTTTGCGTCTACTCTCTAGGATAGCAGGATAGCCGACTCGCTAGAATAGTAATATAGTAGAAGAAGTGAAAAGGAGTTGGACGATCAAATCAAGTAGAATGCAGCTAGATGACTTAGGAGAGTGTTTCGCTGACCTATGTCTTGGCAGTTTTTGAATAAATTCTGTGATAAATTCCAAAAGATTATCGGACTAAAGAATCATAGTTCAAAGTATGGGAAACTCTTAAACGATCAATGGTAGATAATTAGTAATGCGCCAAGACGTACTCATTTCAAGGGAACCGACAGAATAATCGCCAACAGGGTGAAGTTTACATTACTCCTCACTTGTTTCCCGACACATCAAAAAACGTACCAACGGAAAAGTTCTAAGATAATATGGCTTCGTGCAGTTGAAAATGGACTTCGTTTGAAAAGCAGAAAATTTTCCAGGATACTGCAAAAGACACCTCAAGTCTTTGCCGGCACGAGCTCTCGTTCAAATTGAAAAGATAAGATGAACTTATTGTGGTGTTGAGCTATCATTTGTGGTTGTTATCAGGCGTCTAGATGGAGTATGCTCCAATTTTGGTTACTGTGTTCCGTTCTTACCATTTAAACAAACCGCTCACCACCCCTAACTCTTTTGCACATTTTATCGTTTATTAAGAAGTATAGAATTTACAAATCCCTGATAATTTTGTATTTTCAGCAGGAGATATCCATTTGCGTGATCATCTTGTTTTCCCTGAACAAATTTTCTCTTTACAGAACGGCGAAAACCTCTGGTTGATGGTCGAAATCATGCGTTGATCACCCTCAACGATCCGCAGACCCGTTCAATTCAACGATGTGAAGGGGCGAAATTCAAACAACGAGTAAAAGCTCCGGGTTGTCTGACCAAAGTAATCATAAACAGGTACTGACAGTCATTTTTATAGTACCAGTTGTAGTCCGTCGTGAGACCCTAACCCGCTCATACTATTCCAGCTGGGATCTGAAACACTAAATTCCCAAATAATTGAAATAGCGAATATTTGTTGCTTTTTGCCTCCCGTTCATAATTGATTATCAAACCTCCGAATTTCTTTCACTCCATCTATGTCATATCGACATGTCTCTGAAATTGGCTGCTTTGAGATAAGCAAGCAATTCCTTGCGAATTCCTCTTTTACTGTCTAGTTCCTAATGGGCACTCTGTTCACTTGCCATCATACTTAAGCGAATATCCTCGATCACGTGGGGCACCTTCGCTACTAACGCCGCTGCCGGAACTATCTAGCCTTGTATTTGCTCTCCGTTTTCATCTCTGTCATCCATTTGTCGACCTGTCAATTAATGCCCATTCTAATTGATAGAACTGATAATGTTGGGTAGAGACGGAGCAATTTCTTCACATCATTAAGATTAGAAGTTAGTGTCCTTGATATACACAACAACGGATTCAAAAAGGTATTCTCAGGTTCTGTCACGGCACCTGCTCGTCCTACTTCATCCCGCGAATGAGCAGCAAAAAGCTGAAAGCAGTGTTCAGGTCATGCGCAGCTTGTGCTCCAAAAGAATACGATCGTTTCGATGTCACTTTGGATTGTCCAGGACAGGATCCACCACAGATCACCAAATCTATCATTAAGGTACGGCCACAATGTCGTGACTTCATTTTACTGGTGGTGGAAAAATTAGTTACGGCTTGAAACCTCCGCTCGTGTATTATGGTCACAACGACGTGAAAGGCATGAGTTTGCAATAAGCAATAAACGGAGAAAAAAGTGAAAAGCCTGAGAAAACTGAGGAAATTTTTGCTGAAAGAATAAAAGTAGAATACTCTCCAATCGGCTATTTTAATACCTCTTTTAAAACATTCAGTCTAGTCTAATATAATGTTATAAGTTTCTTAAGAGGGCTAGTTCGGAATTTCGGTGGGGTAAGTGTGCTTCGACGTTCTCGCACGTCTCATCAGTACCACATTTTGATATGCTTCCATAGCAGCAGTAAGCCATGCGATCGATAATCAATCGCTCGAGACCGCAATATCAAGTAATTCACTTGAGGTAGAGTAATACTCCATCGGCAACGGCTGCTGATACTAGCAAGGGTTAGTCGTGGGGTATGTGGTACTGATGAAGCATGCGAAGACGTCGAAACGTGCGTAGACCATCGAGAAACCGTATCCGACTTCTTGAAAGGCTCGAGGCTTAAAACGTTCTATCAGACTAAAAAGTAAAAGTTCTTAGCTTATCATGGTTTATTTGAGACGTGAAAGGGAACCAGTTTTTTCTTCAGATTAAAAAGTGCGAGTGCATAGAACTGGATCTATCGACGCGTCTTCGCCTATAGTAATGGAGTAAGGATCGGCCAGCATGGTCGTCGGATGTTCGCTGAGAACAAATCAGTTTACTTCAGCGTCTACTATTCAACCTATTCGACGGTCCTCGTCCGAACATTTATGCAGTGAAGAGTCGTTTGACATGCGAACGATCGGATCTTCAGTAGTAACCGCTTAGCTTGTCGTTCGTAGCTCACTGCTGCTGCTGCTGCTACTACTGCTTTGAAGCTGATGCTGACGCTGCTGTTGCTGATAGCAGCAGTATTGCGACCACTGAACGTCGCTCAGTCGACTATTTTTGGAGTGCTCGTTTTTTTCTTAACGGCACTCCACATTTGTTTCTTGCTCATTCTCGCTTCTCTCCGTCTCGACTACACTGGTATTGTAAATACAATTTATTTGTGAAAAAAACTGTTATCTATTGGACTTGACCTATAGTAGGGCAAAAGACCTTGTAAAAAAGTAACACTTTCGCACACTTTCAGTGTCTGTCTAAAATGTTCTGAACTATACTAAAAGAATATCATTTCCGTGTTCGTGGTGCTCTCTTGTACTTCTTGTTTAACGTCGTTATCTCTATGCATCAATTTATAGGAGATTATAAGAAGTACAAAATTTAATAAAGTTTCTCATGATAGTTTCTATGACTTGGGAATTTGTCATCTCTGGATTTTGCTGGATTTTACTGGAAACTGAGCAACAGTCGTTGTTAATTGTCAAAATCTAAAGCAACCACGTGGTCACGATCTCTCTCATTTTGCCTCATATCAACACGATTGGAAAAACTCAGCTTGTTCTACTCACATTGTCTTCCTTTCCTTCCCTCTCTTCAATTTTCTCAGGCAAAATTTGTTACGGTACAGCTAACACCTTTTTATGCCAACCAATTTTCGATCTTCTCTTATCGTTCCTCAATCAATGTGTATTTATCTCACTGCGTCGGAAAAGAAATGATCACAGATAAAATTTGCTTATTTAGACTTACAACGCAATCAATGTTATATCAAGAGGTTGAGCACCAGTCGTTTTTTTTTTTTTTGGTTATGCATTTATCGCTTTGATACCTTTCATTGATACATCAAAATCAGAGCAGAGGTTCATTAAATAAAACGTATTTTCAAGTACTAAATATTACCATCTGACGCTAAAGCTCATCCATATGGTTTGAAAAATTGTAGTTACTTTCAAAGCGAAGAATCTAGTTTTTCAAAGTGATGAATTATATTGATTATGGCTTATTCTTGAGAGAGTTTCACTTATTTTCATATTCATAGACTCATTTAATAGATGTGGTGGACGGTTCTATATATATAATAGTAGAACATTAGAGCAATTTTTCGCTTTGGAATCTACATTGATGGCGGAAAAACTCTGGCGCCACATAAATTGGCGTGAATTGGTCGCGATGTGATCGTTAGAAGCTGACGGCCACCAGGAAGTTGACTACACTCTCCCCGGTGGCCAATCCACGGCGCTTCAATGTTTCTGCTTATCTTATTATGTAATCGTTTTATGCAGTAACAAATAATAACGACAGCTTATCATAATTCCCAAAACCGCGTCAAACTAGTTACTAACCTCGCAATTCCTCAACACACTTTTTTCATTATGAGTCAGATCTCGAGATTGAAGTAGTTTTTCGAACAAGTGTCCTTTCGGCGGTTTCGCCTTCTTCAGAGCACGGAAAGATCAGGTTGCCCACAGACCGAATGAAACATATTCATCACATTATTGAAAAAATCATCAAATTTAGTTTTATTAGCAATCGCCAATCAAAACAACCTTCAAAATGTTGCCGCTTGTTTTTGTGTGACTGAGCGATGGGCAACGTAAGCTTTTTACAGTCGTTGAAGAAGGCGCAATCGTTGAAACGTTAGCTGTTTGAATAAATTGTATTTTATCGACCTCGTGTTTTGGCTTGCAAAAGAAAAGTGTAAATATCAGCTGCAACAACAATAATAGCCTTCAATTGAACAAAACGATATCATTTATATTTGAGTTTTTGTCGGATTATTGCTGATAGCGAGACACACTTCTTGATATGTCTAACTTCGAACAAGTGAGCTTCATAAGTAGTGAGAGTATAGCAAAGTGATTACTGAAGCAGGATATCACAAGAGAGGTCCTGATTCGACCCACACAAACGCTCTTCCAAATCGTGACAAGACCTTAGCTTAGCTAAAAACTCCCACGGCAAGAAGGCGTTGAAGGAAAAGTACCCGACTTTGCTTCGTCGAAAGCGCGCACTTTTTCAGCAAAGCAATGCCCATACCTCACACCGCAAAAAAGACTAACGAAAGTTCGACGAATTGGAGCGAATCGAGGTCTTGCCGCACCCAGTCCAAAGTCCAAATACTAAGCCGTCCGATTATGGTCCAGTTCCGCTCAACGGAACATCTCCTGCTTAGACGCCAATTCGATATATTTGATCAAGCTGAAGAGGCATGTCAGGAGTTTTTTGATTCAGAGACCAAAGAATGGCAATTCCGAGCAGATCCGTAAACATGTAGATCGTTAATAGAATGTCATGGATAATGACGGTCTTTATTTTAAGGAGTGATTATTGTCGTGTCTAATTGAATTTATGTAAAACTTTAAATTTTTAGCAGGTGTTAAGAAACTCGTCCCTCAACTTAACACAACATCCTCGATAGGAGAAAACTTTCAAGCAACAATCGGAATAATGGGCGGGATGTTCCAACACCTTTGGGACAATGAATAGAAGGAAACAAAGCTGATGCAAGTAGTGCTGAGATCCGCACAATAATTAATGACGGATCCTGCAGAGGATAACAAGCATTAAGGTGAAATGAATCGTTACTTCGATCACTTTTCAAATACAACGTTAATTTTGGATTTTTGACTACATATCTGTCTGTAGGGCCTTTTGTCAAGTGCTCCGAACAGATACTATATAGGAAGCACGTTGGAGTACATCTCAAAGAGCAGAAGTTTCGATAATTATGCGCTGCCAGATTCTCAATGAAGAGATATTTTTCTATTTTTCAGTTGACGATGATGGCAATGCGTCATAACGAAAGTCATCGCCATTTTCTTTATGTTTTTTGAAGTTTTTCCAACATTCAGAAGAAGTCCATGATTCACTCAACAGCCAACTATGACATAAAAGCGAAAAAATGAATGTTGTCACGTGACTTCCTTTATTGTACGGGCTGATATGGACTCACTCTTATATGAGGATAATTATCTGTGATTGAGTGGAATAGCATAGCACACCTTAACCTTTTCGTGACCCCTTGAATGAGCATACACCATTGGAGCACGATATACTCGGTTGGTAAGAAAGTTCTGTGGCACCATTAGTACACTTTCTTATATGGGATTTTTACTGGAAACCTAGAGTATTCGCCTTTTTTCACTTTGTTATAAGTATCCGCCATGTCCAACGATAAAGTCGGTGGGTGTTTTATTGCGTTATTATTGGAGAGAGGTTTTTCACAGCAAGCTACAGTCGACAAAATCAGCGAAGTTGAAGAAGACACAACAAGCAAATCTGCTACTGGACGCTGGTTTCAACGTCGTTCAATGCCAGAGATCTTAAGCTTAAAGAAAAGCCTGGTTCAGAACGTCCAATAAAGTTGAATTATGAAGATTTGATTACTGCCTTGAAAGATGAAGCGTCGCCAAGTTTTCGCGAATTGGCAACCGAATTTGATGTTATTCGTACAACTTGCTAACTCATCTCTACTAACTTAACTTCGTCCACGAGAAGCCAAGATCCGTACGAACTCACAGAAGCAGAAGCCGCCAAAGAGTCAAAATTTGTTCCCAACTTCTCAACAGTCCACTGAATGACCGATTTTGAGAGCGCATTGACTTTGACCAGATCCGAAACTTGGTGAACCAATGGCAGAAAGTCGTAGAAAACAATCTTTTATTTAAAGAATAGTTACTGTTGTCTCTCCAAAATTTTCGCATAGACTGTCAATTTTTCTAATGCCCCAGAACTTTTCTTCCAGCCTTTCCAATATATGTGCCTCAAAATCAATATTTTCCGTGAGACCTGAGCAAGGTGGGGCCAACTGAACTGTTTTGCGAGTTATCCAATTGTTCACTACTCAAAAAAGTAAACATAACTGGTTAGAAGAAGAAACTTTCTAAGGAAAATATTCAGAGAACTGTTCAATCGTATACAGGAACTGTGTACGTACGGTAAAGAAAGGATTATAGATTGATCAACACCGAATGCTTTATGCACGATAGCTCAATTCCAAAGAAGATAGGAAAGAAATCCAGCATCCATAGAGAGTGGTAAAGCAAATAAAACAGCAGGAAACTATTTTCCAAAAATTTCTATAACGTCGCTTTTACCAAAGCACCTTAGGGTCCTTGTATTTGTGAAAAAACATTTTAAAATTCTCTCCCGAATTGGAGTGACCTTTTTTTCGCAAATGTTGATCCTTAGCTGCGACTTAGACGCCTTACTAGAAGCGTCTTCCATTTCATTTTATGGAACACAATAGAGATTAGACGCATGTCTGATTTAGAATCTCTTGTGGATCCTCCTCTGGCACTGAGTCAGTGCTTACTTCCTCAGACATACGTGGTTGGAGGCGCTGAGAACTTAAAATGAGGTACTGAACCAAGGACCAAAAGTGCATTCCAGCCCACCTTTGACCATCACTTTACATGCGACTTATCTTCAGAATCAGAAAAAATCATCAGAGTATGACGGTTTAAGCCGGTAGTGATCAAATGATGAGGGCCGCACGATGCTACGACTCCATCAAATCTTATTACAAGACCTGAATGCATATCTGGGCCTTTACGATGTCTTGGTCCAACGATTTATCAAGTCAGTGCTGTTAAAACAACTCTGGTACTGATTTATCCACCCGTGCGCAATGGGACAAAATAAAATGGCAAGCGGAAATCGCACAGACATTTGGAACAGACAAACTCAAGAAAGACTTATAACTAAATTTCTATATGACCAAAGAGATAGTAAAGGTGTACACTATAAGCTATGATCTATCAAACTGACAGACATGTGAAATCAAAATCAATTCGAGAGAAAATTTCAATTAATATACTACGTAATAATGACAACAGAACTGTTATGACAGCATAGAAATACGACACAGTATATCATACAACAGAAGGTAATGCCTACAAACACGTAGCTGACTGTGATCAAGGTCAACGTGAATTTGTACACTAATTGATCGCAGTAGTTTTGTGTATTTGGCTGATATATGACTTCGTCGTAAACGCTGTAAGTCCAGTACGAACCGACGATCAGCCTGAATTGCTACAATATCGCATACTTTAAATCGAAGACCATTTGTGGCATGAGTTTCATTTCTGATAACATATTTTGAGCCTTTCATAAGGTCTGTTGTGGCATTTATACAGTGCAAGATAGGTGTTTCGGCTTAACAGCCTTATCAGATTATGTTTTTGGAAGAGGTCTCGAAATAGTCGATTAAGAGGCATCGTTACATATGCCCTTTAACAACCATAATCCTTGTAATCGACAATCGATCACTTTGAAAAAACACCACAGTGACTCTTCCACTGTACGTTGTGTTTAGAAACTTCGCCGACGCCTCCTTTATATAGGCGATACGTCTTCGAGGGCTTGACTGAAAAAAGGTACCATGCAACTGACGAGGCTGCAAGGCCGAAACACGTGTCCCGTACTAGGAAAATGCCATAAGAGATCTCATAAAGGCTCAAAATAGTACCACAGATTATATTTTTCTTGAGCGAAGTCTCAAAATATTCAATTTAAAGATTACATTGCTTTTGAGAAAGTCATTTCGAAAAGTACTTCCTGTATAGAGCAACAATTGCTAAAACAGTACTTTATGATGACTAAACATTAGGCGAATTAAAATCAGGCAGTTAATTTCACCACCATTTACTGCTCAGGTGCATCGTTGTGGCGAGCGCTTATATATAACGAACTGCGATTCATATTGAAGATTACATTGGCAAAAAGATCATGATGGCCGGGAAGCAGTGCGGCACCAGAAAACTCAACACAAGAACATATGGTATTGCTAAACTACTTGCAAGTAGAAAGCGAGAATTTTCAAAGGTATATCTTCTGTAACATGGAGAACAACATAAAAAGATCAATTAGGCAGAAGAAGGAGAGCATCATGGGCCGATTCGAGCCTACCAAAAAAGCCACCGACTAATTAGCGGAAAGCAAACGCCATGCTCACTTTCTTGATTCAACACTCTTCCCAACGTTCCGCTATGCAGCAGAGATGTAGGCTACAGTTACGTCAAAAAATCTACGCATCACTCACAGGGCGCTTGAACGATATCTTCTCAAGATTATTCTGAATTCACAACGTCTAGGCGACTTGAGCAGCTCACAATATCAAAACTTATTCCAAGTTTGTGATCCAGAAATACCTATATCAATAACGTGATACATATGGGCCGGCCGCATATTAAGAAGAGCAGATGACAGATGGAAGAAAAATAATGGAATGGATTCCAAGGGAACGCAAACGTGCTCTTGGAAGACCATTAAACGAAGGGCTGCGAAATAGACCATCACCATAGACGACAATTACGCTAGAGAGAAGTGAATAAAAGTATGCTGAGGCTCCCATTACCAGTCAGTGTAGATGGATCGCTCAGGGATCCAAATAAGTAAATCTTTTGCCGAGATAAATTTCCTGTATCAACACCTTTCAAACATTCATATGGGAATTTATTGACACTAACGAATTTTCGTATAAAACAGTATGTGATGGTTATCGCTCTCATTTGCTCGTTTGCTGATTAGACTCTGAAGTGACTGACCCGCATAAATTGTAGAGGTCCTAGGACATTCTCGACTGCCAGCTGTTATTACCTGACTTTTCTTGCAGTGGGTGAGGAAAAAAGAAATCGACAGCTTCGATGGTGCGCTGATAACACGTAACTCTCCGAAAAAGGTAATCGTGGGTACAAAGTCATCTCACGCTCCAAGTATTGCTTGTGTCCCAACATTTGAAGACTCAAAAATAAAGTGGAAAATGAAGCTGCACACCGTCGGCTTTTTTTGCTAAGACAAGGTTTGAGGACTGAGGACTCCGTGGCCGAATGGTTGTGATGCTCATCGCAGCGCACGTGAGGCAAACCTCACTCCACCCCCTCCCCCTCCAAAACTCTCTGGTAGTCAACAGCGAAAGCCCTATGAAACGCCACAGCCAGGCTATCCTCAGGATTGCAAGAAGACGTGCTTAATCAGTATTTTATGAATTTCAAGAAGAAGACAAACGGATTGAGTGCTGGAAATACTGGGATTGCACAGTGAAAATCATAAACCGTGAAGACTGATCAGTAAAGTGTCAAGACCAAGGTATGTCTCAGGTTTTACAACACAGCTGCGCTGGGACGGTCTTAGACCTTCAACACTGGAAGACTTAAAGTTCGGATGACAACGCTATTGCTCTTCGTTTATGTGATAATGTCTTGCTATTCAGAAACATTCTATGGCGAAACGAAAACAGTAACTTTTGAGGAAGGTGTTAAGTAGATTTGATAATATGCTTTGCTTCGCAGATCTGAGTAATTCGCTTGTGTTTCCTTTAATCATTTAAAAGTGAGATATGCGTTGAAATAACGTCACAGAGTCAGCTTCTTTCCGACATTAACCTGAACAGCGTTCGCTGGATCTTCGATAACATTTCCTAGGACCCCCAACAACACTCTTGGAATTCATAACGATAGATTTTGCTGATCATTTTTAGAAATTCAAAAAAGTCTTCCAAATCGGTTTTCTCATTTCTCTTTTTTCTTTTATATGTCAAATGCTTCGCAAACATCACGCATTAATGAAGTAGCTGAGAGAAAACAAACGGGGAAGAAGTCACGATTTAGACCTCATCGTACGTCTGCAGAAAACACATAGTGTACTACCCACCACACAATCCAAAAAGCTGCGAAGAGGCCCAGCATGCAGTCTCGTATGGCACTCATTCGACGTCCCTCATCTTCCTGAAGCATAAATTTGATTATATATCAGTGATTGCTGAGGAATAAGCAAAACTCGAATCCTTGGGGCGGAGTTGGACGTGCGCTTCACTCTCGCATACTGACCACTACACTGCCGGAACCTTTGTCTTGCCATCGCTTTTTCTGCGATATAATCTATCGAACTATCAGTCATCAATCGTCAACGATTTTTTATAAATACTAAGGATTAGATGTAGAGTAAAGAACTCTTGTAGATTAAACATATATATATATATATATATATATATAATATATACGTATATTCATACATTTATGTGCATATATAAACACATACATTTATTTATATATATATATTTATATTTATATATATATATGCATATATATCACCTGTATCACTTGTCATCCCGTTGGTCGTCGAGAGACTCGAGCGGGTACCAGCCAACACTTCCATTTTTCCCTATCGCGTGCAAGAGTAGCCCATTGGGTCCTCCTCGCTCTAGGGATTTGCTGAGCATCATATCTTTATTCTATAACTTCCTTGGAGAAATCGGAGCAACGCGTCGGTGGTCTTCCTGTAGAGCGCTTGATTTCCCGAGAAATCCAGTCAGTAACGGCTCTCGTCCATCGGTTGTCGTTGAAGCGCATCAGAGGTCCGGCCCACCTTATTTGCGATATCCTAGCGTATAGAACGGCGCTTCTGATTCTCAATCGTTAACGTAGGTCGAAACTTCGGATCCTTTCTCTCATTTGCATGATACGGGACACTCCTAGCATCGACTTTTCGACTGCGCGTCCGATAACGCCAAGTGATCTTTCATCCTGCTTACGTAGCGACCAGGTTTCTGCTGCATACGTCAGGGCAGGGATAATCGTCGAACCAGGCACGGAGTCGGGTGTTCTTTGTTCTCTTCACTACATCTTCAATGCTCTTAAACGTACTCCAAACGCTCGTTTCCTCCTGCTCAACTCTGGAGCTAGGTCATTCCTTATGTTGATTTTACGACCTAGATAAACGTAACTGGAGCATTCGGAGATTTTCGTTCCGTTGAGCGTGAATGGGGCATCCAAAACCCATCCGTCGCATGAACATCGTTTTCATTAGATTTAGTTGAAGACATATCTCTCCACAGGCGCTGTCGAAAGTGGTCAATATTGTTCTCCTTGACTGATGTTTGGTGTCATGAGGACTATGATCAGCAAAGCGAACATAGTTTAATTGTCGACCGTCAGTTATCACCCTCATATCATTCTATCCCATTCTAGTGTTCGCGTGACGTTTTGGAGGGTGGCAGTAAATAGTTTTGGCAAGATTGCATCGTATTGTCAAAATCCTCTTCTTACGTCAATGGTGATATTCTTGTAGAAAGGAAATATTTTGTTAGTGAAACCTTTATACAGCTCATGCAAGATCATTATGTGCCGAGTAAGGACGCCCTGGTTATCCAGAGCCTCTGCAACCGCTTCTGTTTCCACTGAGAAGGCTTTCTTCAGATTGATGAAAGTGAGACAGAGTGGTTGCATGTACTCTCGTGAAACTTTAATGAGTCATGTAATTGTGTGGATGTAGTCTGCGGTACTAAATCCTTTTCGGAACCCGGCTTGTTTGCATAGGTGCCTTCGTCCAGTGATCTGCCAATCGGGTTAAGGATGACTCGAGTGAAGAGTTTGTAGATAACGGACAGCAAGCAGATTGGGCAATAATTGCCTATGTCGTGAAGGTCTCCCTTTTCGAACAGCAATACTGTCTTGCTGGTTTTCCATCGAATGGACCTTACATTCTGACAGGTAGCGAGTGAAGAGCCGAGCCAGGGTGTTGATGAGAACTGACGGCAGGTTCTTCAGGTGTTCTGGTACGATCCTATCTGGACCGGGTGTTGTTCTGTTCTTCACCGTCGATATAGCATGTCGGATTTCGGAAGGGAGGGAACGACATATTCGTCCTCTTTCAACTTATATGACGGTAAGAGGACATGGCTAGCAAAGAGATCCGAAAGAGTAGTATTGAAGGATAATTTTCTCCGTTGCCCTTCTGGGAGCTGTAAGTGTCCCGTCAGGACATCGGAGTGCATTGATCTTAGTCTTAAAACTGGGGAAGCCTCGCTGGGCTTTGCAAATGCTCTCCTCAGCTTCTGCAGCTTCTGCCATAAATGCTGCTGGTCTCTATTTAAAGTCTTTTTTATCGCTTCTCTGCGGCGTTTCACAAGTTGGGACGTAAAGTTTCGGTTGCCTGCGGCTCGTGCGATTCCACGTTGACGTATCAGCTCGAGTGTCTGCGGAGACAAGCGTCTCTTCGTGACCTTAGGACTTTCGGCTTTTTTAGCGCCAACGTGAAGATATTCAACGAGTCGATCGTATTCTTCGTCGATGTTGTCGACAACAGTATCTTCCCAAGAGCCAACTAATGATCTGAATACAGCCCAGTTTATGGTAGTTCTGAGACTTCGTTGTTTAAATTTAGCGGCTTTCTCTCCTTCCCGCAAAAAATGGAACGCTGCGCGAAAGAGGCGATGGAGCTTGATGTTGATGCGTAAGCAACGAAGATGGTCAAAGACGACATATAACCACATCTTTTCGACCGCAATCTTCCGATACGAGTTGTTAGTTGTTCAAACGAACCGATGTTCACGGTCCAAAATCGATTTGACGAGGACGCCAACGCCGCCGACACCTCTACTATCGCATGTTTCGAAAAACAGTTTTTCTCCGGTGTCATAAACAGCGTGAAAAGCATGGCGTCTTCTTGTCCCAACCAGAGTCGTACCTTATCCTTCTTGCTTGAATCAATAGATCTTCTACAGCGGATACATGAACAAGGGTTCTTGCATTATAGGTACAGATAGTCATTTTGGCCCGTCTTGCTCTTGGGTGCCTAATTTGACCCTGAGATTTTAGCAGCCTCTCCGTACTCGTCCTACCTGGCGCTGCCGCACCAGGGGCTCTTTCGGGGTCAGGGGAATGAGGCGCATATTTCTTACTGTTTTTAGCATTCTATACCCAACGTATAGCTTGCTAGCCTCTGAACGTGGGGGCGTACTCACAGGTAGCTTGCCACTCCTCTCGGAGAAGCGGGAGAGGCTTATTTGTTGGAGGCGACTCCTAAGCGCCTCCCATGTACTTCCCAGCCGCTTGATTGCAGGCTCTTGGCCGACTCGACTCGTAGAAATAAAGTTCTGTCAAGTTGGCGCTGCAGAAGCTCATCCTCTGAGTCCACCTGCGTCTCTGGAAGCACACGGTTGCCTTTGATTCGCTTTTATTCCCCTATCTACCACTTGGGGACGCACTGAAAGCCACATTCTCTTAGAATGCGTCCTTAGATAAATAGACATAACATCATAACAACGCTACAAAAGCAGTAAAATTAGGAAATATTGAAGATTATGAATAAAGTTCCAAAACACTAGTGATATTATGGTGTATTTACCTATATATTAGATTATTTGCACTTTATTTACATGATCTATCATCACATCCACTGTGCGTATCACTACACCTGCAACCATTTCGTAACCTCACGTGCATCATCCACAAAAGATCTTCAAACACAATGCATGTTCAGAATGTTTGCGATCTCGTTTTCCTTGTAGATATCGTGAATTGTTATTCCAGTCGACTATACTTGCAATCGGTGGACGTAGCCCAGCTAACGCGTTCCGACGTTGATTATAAGAGAAGGAGCTGGGCCGTGAAGGGTTGGACTGCATCACTGATCACACCACCACTAATACCCCGCTTCCAAATAAACTGTAAATACTGGAGGAGCTATTTTTTATTTGTGGAACGTGATTCTTTCTATATCTTTCGTTTCAAGTGTTAACTTGAGACCACAGCTCAAATTTCAATATGCCTGATAAACATTTTTTGAGCCACGCATGTCAGTGGTCTATCAAAGAGCGCTGACTTATAGAGCCAAATACACGTGCTTCGATCTTGCGATTTTGTCAGTCGGGCAGTTACCCATTCTCGTCTATTGCTAATTTCTGTGGGTGCTCCAGTCCTCACTAAGAGTTAGCGACGACGAACGTTTTACACTCTATGTCCGGTGAAATTCTCACCGAACACAGAGTGTTTTACAATCGATTGCTCTTGGCTAGTATATTCGATATATATATCTTTCGTTTCAATTGTTTTCTTGAGGTCACAGCTCAAATTTCAATATGCCTGATAATCATTTTTTGAGCCACGCATTGTTTGAAGGGAGAAAACACCGCGTTTATACATCACTAGAAATCCCCAAAACTCATTCCGTTCGTCAAAGTTATGCATCATGTCACCCATTCGATGCAGTTGACTACATGCCGAATCCCTAAAGAATTAATGCCAAGCTCTCTATCGTTTTATATAGTGTCTCTATGAATGTGTACGGAACTAGTATGAAAGGCTGCTTTTGTTCAATGTTTAATAATATTTTTAGTTTGCTTGAAAAAAGAATCAATCAAAACGACTCACACATAAAGAACATACTATGCCTACGGTATTCCGTAAGATACCCGTTAAACCAGAAACGATTAACCAAACGGGAATCAATGGAGCAACAGGACACGACGTCAACTTCAATGTAGCGATAATGACTTCAAAGACACCGACAATGAGCAGCAATATATACATCAACAAGGCCAGCACTGTAATGCGATATAGAGTGAACTACCGAACTTTTGGAACAGTCAGGTGAAGTCTCACAAATGTAGTAAACTCATATGAGAGTACTTTGAGTTTTTAGAGCTAAGAGGTGGTCATAGCCAGATATGCATTTGATCGGCTCAAACAAAGTTGAAAAATGGAGACATGCATGGCGCATCCCGCAAGGATCATTCAACGCCATAAGCTTTATCCTTTATCTATTATCTAACAGGTGGTTTCGAGAGCTTCACTGACGGAGCATATGCAGTAGCTTCAATTTTAGGAGAAAATGGAGAGCTCAATCAAGGGTATAACTCACAGTTTCTTAGGGATTCGATGTCGCATAAGTTTACGCTAAATTATGGCTAGAAAGTAGGGTAATCACGATGTACGGTTATGCGTGCGGATCAGAGCTCTACTCTATCATCGATAAAGGAACAGTTGTAGTTTTTCTTCGAATCTCATCACGATCCAAGTATAAAAAAATGTCGAAATATAGGTGGGTTTATAGATAATGAGGTATACATAGACCTGAATCGCTTGGCACGCCCTCACCTTTGGACGCTATATGAATACAATACGAAGCAGTAGGGAGGTTTTCGCCAACGCAAAGTTTTTTGAATTTAAATCCATATTAGCTCAAAGTGTTGAAAATCATTTAACCGCCATCCGCCTTTATTGCTTGACATGTTTTCACGGTTACGGACGTCTAATTATACATGTATTCTACTACTACCTAGTTTCATCTCAAAAACCTCTTATTCCATCGATCCCAAACTGAAAATGACGAATCCATTACGCTATGGAAAAACTTGGAAATCCCAACTTCTTACGCAGTTTTCTCTAATTGGCGAGCCGTAACCTTTACTATCAATGGCGCTCATTAACGATGTAACGACACGAAACCTTTCTCGCAGAAACCAAAACATTTCATAACTTACCGGCTCGCACTGTTGAGTGCAAATCTTCACGTTCGAGTTCAGAACGCTCTCGTGCTGAATCGCGTAGGCGAAGTGATGCCAACAAGCTGCTCAGCACCTGCATCGGGGGGCGATCTGAATATTATAGTAAATCATCTACAAACACTCTAAAAGCACTCACATTGATCCCAATGCGTGTTTTGTTTTTAATTTTTAAACTTATTACAAAAAATTTCCTTGTGAAACTGTCCGTATTCAGTCGACAAGTTATAGTATACATGAGTATGCCAATTCTGGTCTATGAAGAGCTGAATCCTTCACATATGAAATCACGACGGGACCTTATGTGATCAGAGTTTTACAGTGTCTACAGAGCGTGTAGACTAGTTTCAAGAGGCCGTCAAATCGTGATTGTGTCCGCTAACTCAGGTATTACAAGAATTAACTGTCATTGTGCCACGGGGAATTCTCGCCTCTTCCTTCTTCATATCGTCCACGATTAGAAATAGAAGCCAAGTGAAGTAAATGCGTTCGACCTATATTCATTATACTGCAGAATGTAATAATTTACTACCTTCATTGATTTGTTATCTCAGAAGCAAATTCAGTGGGACAAAAGAAGCGTGGCAAATAACATATTTTCGAGTCGAGTCAGAGATGATCAAAATTATCAGAGGAACATCTTCAGCCCAATCAAAAAATCTCGTTTTCGTGACATTTCAATGTATTACCGAAAATTCCTCGTCAAAAAACTGATTTACAAAACTGAAATCTAATTTAGTATCTATTTGTGTCCATAACTAACAAATTTGTCCTTGAAAATATCGTTAACTTCAAGGAACCTTCTAAAACGTTCTTCAAAGTTCTCTTTGCATTGTAAGCTTTAATAAACTGAGAAAGCCGCAGTATTTCATAAGGAGAAATTACTTGCCTTCCTTGAATTCTTCGCTTTCGTTGGACATCTTCGAAGCAACAAGAACAAACCTTCTCCAACATCAAAAACATAAAAAATGACTCACTCGCACACCTATTGTTGAAAAATGATATCTCGATCATCTAATTTCCTCGATATCGCAGAAGGATAAGAACGATGCATTCGACTATGTTCACATGGAAGTGAGTGAAAGATTATCTCATCTGGACAACGACTTGCATGCCTTATATACAAGTTGCGAGAAAACTTCTGAAAACCATGTATATTGTTGATTTTAGTACTGTTTTTTTAACTAATTTTGGCACTTTCACTGTATGTCTGTTTACTGTACTTTCCAAATATATTGTAGATTTAGATGCTTTCTTCACTTCTCAAGCACAAATGCATGGAAAAGAACTACTGCACGGTAATACTAGAGCCCCCAGGAGGAATTTGTTACTCGACAACAAGTAAGGTATGATACTTGGTGCTGGATGGCCTGAGACCATATGGTGATCACTTCTTCAATCAAATCCTGATATATCAATAACTTTCCAAATATCTTGTGGATTCAGATACTTTCTTTACTTCTTGAGCACAAGCGCATAGAAAAGAACTACTACACGGCAATGCTAGAGAAGATATAAGTGGTAGCCGCTTGAATGACTCCATGGTAAAGTGAAGAAAAGTTGAGACATTTTGTTTCGGCTCTTTCTGATAAGGGACATATGAGAAACCGAGCTAATTCGCTGGATAGGAACTTTTATAAGAGTGCGAGTAAGCATTCGAAAGCTGAGACCTGAGGCTACAGCTCCACCTCAACGTTTTTTCAAACCGCCCTTTTATAACACTGGAAACTCCACACAAAATCATGTCTCACACGCACATATTTTTCCCCGGAGGGAGCTCATTTTTCCGCTATTAGTAATCATTCGATAGCGTAATCATTCCTGATTCCAACGCTGTGCTTATATTCTAAAAAAAGGCCGTTTCTTTGCAGGGTGGTCAGCAAATTAAGTCGAATTCCCATCTGTGATCAATGCCCTCTTAGGCCGACTAACGAATGTGTGAGGGGCTGGCTGAGGCAACCACGTTCACTGGCGCGATGACCATCGGTTTTTCGGGCATATGAACGCGCAGAGAAGCATCCCGTCAGCGGTTAACGTGGCCGCTTCAAGCTCACGCGTGTGAATTGGCTCAAGAGAGCATTGGCCGTAGATGGTAATTCAACTTATTTTACGTGCTGTGTTTTAGATAAACTGTTTTTCCAGAATATAAGCACAGTGTTGGAATCAAATTTGATTACGCTAACAAATGATAACTATTAGTCCATAGAAAAAGCTCTATCCGGCGAGAAATATGCGTGTTTGAGACCGAGAAATCTCGTCCAGTAGCAACGTCAAAAAAAAGTCTTTTTGGAAAACCGGTGACGTCGGGTTGCAACTCAAGACTCAGCGTTTGTATGGTTACTAACACTCATACAGAAAGTTTCTCTTTAACGAATGAAACCGGTTTCTCTTTTTTCTTCCTAATCAAAAATAACCGTTGTTTCTTATAACCAGCAATGATTACGTGCAAAATTTCACAACTACGTTATCAGAATCTTAAAATTATCAACAACAGCAACACATTCACCCTTCTATGCTCTACACTTCATTGTTAGTTTTACACTAATAGCAAGTGGAGGATCTCCATATCAATTATGTCCAAACGAAAAATCGCTCATCTGGTAGACGTCTTACTAGCAGGTGAGCTTTATCACGTCCATACTTTCCTACGGAATTTTCTCACAGAACCCGTCTTTTACATTTACTGTGCGGATCCCAGCATTTCTTGCAAGTGAACCATTTCCTCGCATCCACCATACACGAATTCTTTCATCTTCTTTGCGTGTAGGTTCGGTTGATGCTTGAAAAATTTCGCTTTTATGACAGACCTCATGAAAGGCTCAAAATATGCTGTCTGGATGTATCAATTCCGATTTCGTCATGATTACTGCTGTATGCCAATCGAGTCGAACACCTTTGAGATCCTCAGATGGCCGAGCTAGAGCGTCCTCATTTGTACTGCACGTAGTGAGCTTCCCTGAGTAAAAATTATATGAAATCTTTAACTATGAGGCATGAAAAACATGGTGAGCCTGGGCGGAGTCAAACCAGCACCGCGTCGTGATGATTAACATTACTTCTTCTATTGTAGCCAAAGGTTTTTTCAGGAATACAAAAAGCAATAAAAAAATATACGCAGTGGAAGCTTTGTGGCTCTATTATTAGTAGTGGTATTCAATGTCTGCTTACAGTTAATGATGTGTCGAATACTTCGCTAACTTATACCACTACGGAGGATCTCATTTGTGAAGCAGCAGAAGAATGTTTACAAGTTTTACTTGAGCAGGATACAATGCTTGAAATTGAAGCTCCAGTAACTGTAAAGTTTCACTTCCTTCACAGGACTTTCAACTAAAAAAATTAGATTATTTTATTTCTTACACATTATCAATAATTTACTTGCCTGTCAATGTAGGTATTAAGAAATTAGCGTTCAGAAATCCTTCCACAGAATTGAAAACTCTATTCACTTCATCGCATACAAATGCAATGAGAAATCTAACAGTGTCACAACGTAACTTCTCAGAAAATCAAATATCATATACAAAAATAACGACTTTGGCGATTCAGGTGTGCGGTGACATTCACGATCAGTATCCTGACTTATTGCGGATTTTCAACCAATGTGGCTATCCACCTGATCGTCCATACCTTTTTCTAGGAGACTATGTAGACAGGTTGGTCACATAAGAGTAAAGGATAGACTAATATATGATACTCGGCTGTATCAATTCCTTAGAGCCATGTATCCGACTTTATAAATTATCGAGGAGGTGGTCGAATGCAAGTGTGACCCGAGATTGTTCAATGTATCAAGTTTCTGCTAGCAATTCACTATCTGAGTGATAGAGCGAGGTTTGGTTAACCACACGTCCATGAATCAGACCATATGATCTATGCAAGGCACAATTAACCAGAGTGGTACACTCGTAAACTGAATACGCAATAAAGACTTATGGGACACCTGTGACGACAACAACGTATGAATTACTGACATGGGTCATTGCTAGAGGCCGGCAACAGCTTGAGGTGATCACACTATCAATCAGCTACAAGATTCTTTATCCTGAATGTTTTTCATTTTACGCGGTGACCATGAGTGCAAAATTATCAACAAGGTTGGTTATTGTAATTGATGTTAATACGAACAGAAAAATCGTTACAAAGTTGATCGATATTCAGTGAGATCTCTAGGCAGCTAAATAAGGCTTTCATGATTTGAATTCATCAGCAGTAATGTTCTACATCATAGAAGCTCATTTGATTTTGCAATCACAAGGGTTCTTTGTCTCGATAATTGCAGTTCTTCGATAGCTGACAACCAGAAAAAAAGCGTGTTGTCCACTTTCGAATTAGCTCATCACACGCAGCTGAGATTATATCATATCGGTCTCATATTCGCAGCTGCAGTACTGCTCAAAAACCAGTATAGATAACTGACAACTCTGAGGACATTGCAGTGATAATTACTTAATTAATACCTGTATGTTATAAAAAAATGGGTATGTAGATATCCCTCCAATCGACTGTCTTCAAGTCTCGCTATAAACATTCAACATATTCTGAGGAAACGTTCAGAGCTATTTCGAGATTGGTAGGTCAGTGGCATATGTACGTTTCGGCCATATCACCCTCTTCATCCGTGCCCACACGCCTCAGTAAGAAAGTCACAAAAACTATACAGACTTTTCATAGCGCGAGGTTCAAAAACAGTCGATCGGAAGTTTACTCACATATTCACTACCAGCCGTGATCCATCGTTTGGAAAAATGTGGTAATACGATATCACATGCTATCGCCAAAACGCCTCTCCATCCTACCATAAAGTGGGGTTCAATGTGGGGCGCGTGGCACTGATGAAGCGTGCGATACCGAATCGTAGGTATGCCACTGACGTAAGCAACCCCGAAAAGGCTTCAAACATTCTCACAGACTAGTAACGAAGTCTCGGAAACAAGAAAATTAACTAAATAAACAAATACATATCGAATGTTAGGGAAAGTTACACAAAATTCTTACTGGCAACCCTGGCTATAGCTAGCCTATTTTTAAAGTGCCAAATCACCGAACTGTGGGTTCTAATACAAGTATCTAAGGTATACGGATTCTACGACGAATGTAAGCGTCGGTACTCTGTGAGATTGTACAATATCTTTCAGGTTTGTAGAGATTTTTTTTCCCAAAAACAAACTATGTATATGCAAAGCAGGGTTAATATTGGCCAACATTAGGATCTCTTCAATTCATTACCGCTATGTTCGCTGATTAGTGGCCGCATTCTGGGAATGCACGGCGGTCTGTCACCAAGACTTACGTCTTGGTCACAAATGGACGCTTTGAAAAGGACCATTAGATCCTGGACAAACTCTCTAGCAATGGTAGAGACTTTATAAAAAAAATTTGCGTACTTATAAAACTCTCTGAACCACTGAGGTAACACTGTATTACCTCTAATTCACATTATCTTAAGCCAGAAAGACCTCCAACAACGCAATCAACTACCTTAAGACCTCCCTCATGAGCAACATAATATGACAGTGTATTGAGAGGCTTTCAAGAGGCCTTATAAGGCACTTATACAGCGCACGAACACGCGTTTTCGGGCCTTCCAACCACGTCGTTTGCACGGTGCCTTTTCATTCAGTCAGTTCCTCGGGATATTGTTCATGAGCGAAGTCTCAAAATAGTCGATTACTTGATTGTTACAGATGCCCACGTAATATACCACGCATGCATTCGACAATCAAACAGTGTGAAAGAACATCACAGTGATTGTTTCACCATATCTCGAGTGCAAAACATTCGTCGTCGACTTCTCTATATAGGGGGTAGATCCTCGAGAAATTGACTTGAACGGAAATGCACTGTGCAACTGGCGAGGCTAGAAGGACGAGACATGTGCCTATCATTGTTTAAGTGCTCATAACACAACCTCACGAAAGACTCATAATACATTGTCATTAGGCTTCAATAGTGGTACATTCACGACGAGAAATCGGTTGCGATCGTAAACATTGAATGTACGAATTATAGGACTTGCTTTGGTCGGATCCCTGATCAGTATATCAGAGGATGGAGAAGGAACAATCATGGGGTATCCTACGTGTTTGGACCTGATTTTGTTAAGAAATTCTGTCGTGAAATGGACCTAGATCTAATTGTTAGGTAGGAAAATCGAAAGGAAGTCCTCGTTCACGACTGTCACTACCTCGTTTATCTTTCACAGGGCTCACCAAGTGGTTCAGGATGGCTACGAATTTTTTGCCAATCAACACTTGATCACTATTTTCTCCGCTCCAAGGTTACCTTATCATATAAACAACTAAACACACTGAAACACCCCATTAATTAATATATCTAATTGCTATACAAACGACTCATTCAGGTACTGTGGAGAGTTCGATAACAATGCAGCAGTGATGATTGTACAAGATAAACTTGGTTCGTTCTAGTAAAATTGGATGTACTGGAATTTCGCTGTATTCTGAATAATTAACCATTTTATAGTCCCCATATACCGTATACAGTCTCGTAGTATGGTTATTATGTACAGAGTAACAGACTGACATCCGATCTCGATAAAGAATTACTATTTAATGAATGCTATTTGTTTTAAGGAATGCTCATTCGAAGTCTTCAAAGCATAGGGACCATCCACCTGAAGTAAGGGCTCGCAATAAACATAGGCACCGATCTAAGAAATCAAAGAAGAGGAGACCAAGATCAAATTCAAACTAGGTGTACCTATAGCTATAAAAGATCCACAACTTGTGTGTTTTATCACAAGATTCACATAACAAAACCATCAACTTAAAATAAAATGGTGAGTAAGCGGTGGTCCCCGTGGTGTAGTAGCAGCACAGCCCATCGGTGTGGGTGAAGCACGGGTCCAATTAATATCCAAGGTCGAATTTTTGCTCACCACTCAATTCTCTTAAATATATTTGTAACATTATAACACTACAAAAAAAGTCTTGGATTTGTATAGTGCCTTGGCTGTCAGCTTAAATGAGCTTACAGAGTGAAATTGCTTACCTGAGCAAACCTGTTGAAGGCTTATGGCTGATAGCCATAAGCCAGAGATACTGAAGAATGAGTGATGGGTTAGCGGTGGCACTAGTGGTGCAGTGGTAGCAGGCGCCTCTAGTATGGGTGAAACGCGGGTTCAACTCCCGTCAGTGGTTAAATTTTTGTTCATCACTTTAATTCTCTTAGGTATATTTGAAACATCATATCACTACAGAAAAAACACTAAAAACATAAGAGATTTCCTGACATGATCCTGCATAGCTTCCGAAAATAGGTGTGTGATATTAGAAATCTTGAATGAGAATGACTTTTCCGCAATAAATAAAACGATAATGACGAGGTAGAAATTCAAACAGAAGCTATTGCTACTTTTGCCGCTATTTCTTGTTCAAAATGAAAAAAACCCATGTTTGTCCGTCCTTTTTTGCAAAAAATCAAACCGCTCCTCTCTGTCAAATCTTTGGGTAATAAAAGGAAAGAAATTCAAGATGACTGTAGCACTTATCGTCCCGCTAATCGTCGAGTGAGTCGACGGCGCACCAATAAGAACTTCCACTGTTCCCTGTAGGTGTAAGAAAGGTTCAATATTTTCCTTATTGGAAGAGGTCATTAAGCATCGTTTTCTTGTTTCAGGGAGTGTGTGAATAAATCAGACCAGTTCATCGATGGTTTTTTCTCTGTGTACTTGACGTTCAAAAATCCAGGCGACAGTTTCTCCTCGACGGTGGCAGCGTGGCCGAGTGGTTCTCAAGCTGGTCTAGGAGCAGTTGACCAAGCTCCACTTCTCACCATCCCTCTCCCCAACTCTCTAGGACAGCCAACAACATCAATCTTATGAAAACCCACAGCCAGGCTACCCTCGAGATTCAAGAAGACTCGCCCAACCAGAATTTTACGACGTTCAAAAGAAGACAAGAAACGAATTAAACACTAGAAGCACTGAGATCAGCACAATGAGAAGAAAACCCTGAAGGCGGATCAAGAGAGAAAAGTGGGACAGAACTGCTCTCTCTAATCGGTTACCTCAAAATACATTTCGGCTTGGTCCAACTTGTTTGCGAAAGTTTGGCGGCGGTACACAGCGTTGACGGTGGTCGCAACAACCGGATCTTTGCTAAAGTCAGAACATCATTTACGAGATAAAGGAAACACCTCGTGTCGACCTTTTCATCGTGCGTTAACACAAACGCTGACTGTCTTTCACTCTGCTTATGCAGTGACAAGAACGTGATGCATATGTTAAATTAAGGCTTTCATTAGTCCAAAAAATAGGCACGAACTCCGGGTTCATTGTTCTCCTCACAACACTGCCGATGCACTTAAGCGCTCCTTAAGCCACTCGCACCCTCCTGCTCAGACAAAACCAGTCCATCTCTGACCGACTTCGATTTTGCGAGATTCAGTTAGAAACAATCCTGTTCATAGGCGTTAGTGGTGATCGGTCAACCGTCGTTTTGCCTGGCTGATGCTCGGTGTCATGAACGATCTCATCATGATACTGTGATTGCCAAACCGTCGATTTTCACTAGCATGTTGCTTGATCCTTTGCTCTCGAAACTTGTGGAGAGTAGCAATAACTTTTGAAAATAGTATACCCCTTGGTTGAGCTCCTATTTCCACGTCAATGGTAATATGCTAAAAAGTTTTGGCTGTGGAAGCCTTATACAGCTCATATAAAATCCTTATACATTGATCAGGGAGGCTCTGGATGTGTGAAGCTTCTAGACTGCTTCTCTTTCAACTGGATCAAAAGCGGTCTTTAAACCGATATAAGTGAGACACAGCAAACTTTCTTGTACTCTCACGAAACATCGATGACTTTTGCTATCTCGTGGATGTGCTCACAGCACTTAATTGTTTCGAAACATTGCTTGTTCGCACAGCTATCCTTCGTTCAGTATCCTCTCAAATGTGATTAGAATGATCCAAGTGAAAAAATGATTGAAGAGACAGCGAGTAGACTTAGCGATGGTTGCCAATGTCGTAAAACGTCCTACATTCAAACAATATCGCGTTTTTTCCGATTTTCGCTGACTACGGCAGCCGAGTCAGAGTGCTGACGAAGACTTGAGAGAGATTCATCGGTTGTTACGATATCTATCTTCTCTGGACCTAGGAGCTGTTCAACATTATTCTCCAATAAATAATGAATAAGCATGTTGTATTTTAAAAAGGAAATCGGTAGGACGGCAAAAAAAAAATCGCTCATTTTATGACAACAAGGGGACGTGGTTATTAGTGAAATTCTATTGGTTTTTCTGATTGACTCTCATTCACATTCTAGGAGCTTGAACTGCTTCGTTAAGTCATCGGAGTCCAGACATCATGGTTGGTGATAACTGTTGCACTTCTCGCTTTCAAAAACTCCTTCTACATTTTTTTGGCAGCGTTTTGAAGTTTGGAAACCGGCCACTGCAGCTCGTTCGCATGACTCTCCACTTCATTAGCGCTAACATGAAGATATTAAATGAGTCGCTCGTATTCTTCGTCAACGATGTTAATGGCAGTTTCTCCCCAAGAGCCTACTAGTAATTATTAATCCAAGTAAATGATAGTTATGACACTTAGTTACCTTAACAGTGCCTTTCTCTGCTTTTCGCAGAAGCGAAATGTTGTGCAAAGGAGGTGATTCCGCGTGGAGTTTTGGAACAATAGCGACATAAGTTAGATAGAATCCTCGCTTCACTGAAATGTGATCCGATTCGTTATAGTATCCTCCACTTGTATATTCCCACCTCTACACTTGCGAGTATGGATGGTTTAAGACATCGAGGCAAACTGACATAGCCTCTCAACCTGCTCGTTGAATTTCATTTCTTAGATACCTAAGTGATGTTCTTAAATTCTTCAGGTATCATTTTCGTGTTGAAAATTCTGACCGCTAATGATGCTAATTTTTCTAAAGTCCACATGGAGCGCTTCAAACTTCGTTCTCGTAATACTACATAAGAGCTCATTCAGAGTCATGAGAATAATGCACATTTCTTCCCTGTGCTTCAAATAACGTAATCATAGTTAGTAATTAATGTTATTTCCAACTAAATCTCCAAACTATGAACTTCGCATTTTCAGTGGGTATTGAGGAACTTTTTCTTCAACCTAAAATTTATATGTACATTTTCCTAGATAAGTCTATTAACAATCTGCCTACCCTGAGGCATCAATGCTCGATCAGATCGGTGCGAGTCGAACTAAAGACCGTATTCGTCAGCACTGCACCTCTACCTTGCGCTGCACGCACAAACTATTAGTATACTCGGAATTTCATATGTCAAGAGATACTGAGTCAGAATGTCAGGATTCTTCGTAAGAAATTCACCCATAGAATAATTGTGACATCAAAAGTTTGCGCTTCTCACTCAAAAATCACTAAAATTTTCCAAATGTTCCACAAAAAAGGAATAATAAATCAACGAAGAACGTAAAAGAACTCCAACAATTTGCATGATATCAGCCATAAATGACACACTATCACTCATATGGTGATGTGCTTTTTCTATCTAGAGTGGGTTCACAAAATTCCACTCATTCCTACAATTCCATTCATTCTCCTCAAAATCAAATGTTTGCAAAATTCGGGTTCTTGAGGGACTTAGATGCTAAGTTCTTTTGATGTTATTCATAAAACTTCACAGTTTATCCTCAGTGGAATTCTTAAGTATATTATGAAACTGCTGTTCTAGGTTTACATCTATTTTTGTCAATAAAATAGAAAATGTTTCATTTTGCACTTATGACCATTTGTGAACAATGTATACAAATTAGCAATTTCACAACAACCTCTGTCACAACTCATCGAGCAGCTCATATCACATTACAACGATATCAGAAACATCCACTGTATGAAAAAACACGTACAATTCTCAAAAACGTACATAAACGAATCGGTCGATAATGGGTACATTCTTATTGAGCAGATTGCTAAGCATTTCTTCCCTGGAACTTAGAGCTTAGAGAAATAAACTATTAGTAATTAGAATATTGATTACAATTGTTAGAAGCAGACCGGGACTACAAGACTTGAAGATTTTTCCGTATGGATCAAAGTTTTCTTGAATAAACAACGATGATTTCCGAGTGAGTTAGAAATGATTTCTACAATGGACGTTTTCTTGATGATACAGATTAAAAGTGAATCTAAAGAAACATTCGAGTACACCTAACGTTGCGCTTCGTAGATGTTGAAAAAAATCATAAGTTTGCGGAAACGAGAAATTCTTCTGGATGATGAAGGCACTTCTACATCCAGTGGTCATCAAACTAGACGTGAGTATAAAACCCTAAGGTCTCGAAGGAAAGGTGCGAAGAATGAGGCACTTTTTTCACCACAAAAGGAACTGAGTTCATAACTCTATGAAAGCGAATAATCAATAAATTTCATCTTTTGATATGTAAACTTATAATAATGGTTTGTCACTCTAGAATGTAAATAAAAAAAAAACCCATTGCCCTATACACTAGACACTCCCAATACCCGATATTACAGAAATACAGCTATGCCACTAGCAAGCCAGAGGGCACAACTTCACCGATTATGCTACGAAATGAAATGAAGAAGATATAAAACACATATTTTACGATTATAGGCTTTCTATAGTAGCATGAAAAGGATTGTATTGACCACCTATGACAGAGAACAACTCACGATCGCTTGAAGCGATTTCTCCTATGGAAACATGATCATACTGGCTCGTAAGAAATCAATGTCTGGCAGCTGATCATGAAGAGCACGAGCGTCAAGGGACAATTCGGATGGCGGTCGGATTGACCCTTCTGTCCCAACTCTCTCCATAGCCTCCTCTCTTCGCTGCTGTCGAGCCCGGTATTCGCCAAACGCGTCCCCCAACATTGACCTTTACTACTACTTTGAAACCCTCCAACATAGCGTCACTCCTCCCACTTCCCCCCTCCCCTTCACCCTGCCTCGTTTACACTTCTCCTACCATCCACCTCCACCCCTCCTTCCTGCTTCCCTTTCTCCCCAACCCCCTTCCCTTTCTACCTACATGTTCTCCTTCCCTCTCTACCACATGCCCAGATAGCTAGTATTCGCACTTTTCTCCTATCCTTCCTTCCTTCGCACCCCTCTTCTTCCACACTCCCTTACTTCTCACTATCCCATCTCTCTCTTTTTGTTCATCAGCCGCGTCCTTTCTTTTGTCTCCCTGACACACCCACCTTCCGCACACACGAGTCGATTTTTATCGCTTTTGGCGGTACTTCCCTGATGTTGCTTCTACACCTCCCCCCCCCCCTCGCCCCCCCGTCGTCTCCAGTAGCTTTTTCCCGTTCCTCTGTTCTCGCCTCTTTTTCCCCCATCTAGTGTATCTTCGCTATCCGTCCCTACGGACATATCCTACGCCCATGTCATTTCTAGCACGCTACGTGGTACGATCGTCCAACGTCCTAGCCCACACATTTTCTCCTTATCGATTTCCGTTCCTCGCTCGTCCCCCCTCTCCGTGATCTCCCTTCAGCTTTTAGTTCCCCTTGTTGTGCTTCTTCGTGACTGCTAACACAACAGCGCAGTCCGTTTGAAATAGCACAGAGATACGTGACCACTTCGTGATGTTCTGTTGTTCAGCTTCGCATAACGAGCCCGTGAAGCCTTCATAACGAAATCAAATCATGCACTGGAGACATTGCAATCACACACTCAACGCTATGCTGTCCACGAGTGTGTTGGATGAAGTTAATGTAATCGCCGCATTAGACACTGGAGCAGAGCTTTATAAAACGTCGTGGGGCTAGACCTGTCACACGCATATACTCATTTCGACAGAACACACACTAAACTATCAAATGCACACATCGACGCCTCTGCACGCACGAGTTTAATGTAGTAGGAGACCAGTGTATTTTTGTTCCAACAAAGCGGTTGTGTGAGCAAAGTCCGTGCAACTCTCCTTTGATTAGAAGGGATATATAGAGACAAATGAAGCACTTAGCGCCACGCGATATTGATCCCCTCAGCCTTCTCCCTTGTAAAGCTTATACCTACGGCATTGTGATTGTATAGCAGTTGTATCACACGTATAGACTTAGAAGTACGAAGAGCTAGCGTTAGAGGAGGAATACGCAACGCGGATAGCAGCTGTATACCTAGATATGTATGGAATGTACTACGCGAACAATCTTCTCCCACACACGTGGAGCAAATAGACACGAACGAAAGGTAAAGTCAACCCTTGAGGTAGGGCCACTGTGTCCGATTGACGTCATACGCTATATGAACACTTGTCTCTGCACGAACACACACACGAGCATCCTGTATACAAAAGACTATGATGTATGGATACGGTTTGAGCGTTACTTTTGTAGTTTTAGAGTACGTAATGGCCTTAATTACTGTTTTAGATTGCGGAGGAGATGTCAAGAGCACATAGCACCATAAAGCTCTCTCAGTTAGACTTCTCTACACAGTCGGCGATACCTTATCCCAGTTGCCTGCGCACATGTCATGGCAGTCCTGAAATGTTCACGTGTGCACTATAGTGAGACTCCACCTCGATGACATATAGTAATGTGCGCAGCCAGCTTTTAGTACTCAAATGAGAGAGTTGAGACATACAATGTAATTCTTGATTCCGTTCTTATCTACACAGCAAGGCTATTCTCGTCAGTCCGCTCTCCCCCAGTTAGAATGATTGTATCCACTTTTATTCTAACTATCACCTAGCGTTCGTGACCTCAAGTACAAGGTTGGAAGATCAAATATTATGAATATCAGGCAGTTTGTTCTGAAGACTATACCCAGATATTTTAGAAAAACAAGCGAGCAAAACTCTGGCATTATTTTTTGTTCATACTATTGATCATGATGTAACTGAAACTAATTACAAATACAACGCACGCGTCCACCCGACCTCGGAGCTTTTTTGGGACTCATCGATGACCATAAGACTTATTACTGTGTCTAGCTTTGATAACCCACGCTAAGCCTCGAGCTTAACCTTTTCATGTAAAGTTGAATAAGCGACAAATGTATTATTTAGCCCAAGAGAGCATATATTTGCTCTAGTACCTGTTATTACGTGAATGTAGTTCATATGCATTCCCTGTAGTCTGTCCTCCACATTCTTTACCCCCAGCCCCACCCGGTCCACCAGATCCGCATTACTGTGGAGAACGAGATCTCATTGCACAACCAAAAAAATCTTAATCTTCCTGTATACTATGTGATTTATTCTCACGCGGTTTACACTTCATCCATTCACCTAACGAACAGATATAGTTTAATCTATTTAGCCATAGTGAGTTATATTTTAAACCCTGTTTGTTTTCCGCACTTACGCCACAAAGTTTATAATCCACAGTATAATTTTTTTGGCCTTAAACACAATTTACATTTTACGAGACAGAATGAAAAACGCACTGTATTTTTTTCCAAAGTATAGGATATGTACTCGCATTTGCTACATATTTGTATCGCTGGACATTCTATCTTACACGGAATTTTTAGTTGCTTATTGTGTACTACCCTGTGAATATTTATTTTCCTCTGAAATTTCAAATTTAAGTTGTCCTGTACGATTCAACAGATGACTTAGCAATTATCACAGCAGTTAATTTACTGTACACGACAGTGTCTTCTCACTAATTCCTTAATAGAAATTAAACACTGTAAATACTTTCCCCTTTATTAGTGCGACTATGCACAACTATCCAAGACTTAATGAGAAAAGTACAATGTGACACGAAAAGAATGCTAGCTGCATGTGCACAGATGAGAGCAGAAAAGAATTACACTTAAGCTTTTTGTACTCATAAATGACATATAAAAAAATTGCAAACTCTTCATCACTAAACTTCTCCTATTGCAATCAAAAACTACTCGAGTTTGTACTGGTTACTGTCAATATCCTTCGAACGATATACGAGCTGCAATTTGATATTCTTTGGAGGATGCAATGTATCTTGTAAGTCACTACTGTAGAATTACCATGCATGATGTGTTCACACAATATGTCCACGCACATTGTGTGCTACAAAGTATTGTAGCCCACCAATATTTATTGGAAAGTATTTTTTCGAACTCTATGTATTTAGACATGAGTTGTAATTACTCGATTGGATAGGTGTATACTTTAATTAAGAGATATACAGCAGAGGCCGTTAGCCAGCGTAACAAATTTCAGTAGGCCGATACAATTTTTCAAATGAGTTTTATATGATGATGAATTTCAAATATGCTTTGTGTGGTTAGCTCGTGCGACTGACCCAGAGTGCAATCGAAAACACTTCACTGTAGTTTAAACCCTCAGTTTCTATGCACCCTCCTCTTACCCATGAAATATTTGGCTCCACTCGATGCGTCGTCTTTACACACACGCTATAGCTATTACCCTTTCAGCAGATAGTGTCTATTGTTTCAAAAACACCTTTTGGATGTAGAGTGCACAGGAATGATGTTATGCCCGATTGTAAAGAAGTGTACGCTACTCTTCTTATTATTGTCCTAAATTAAACATGTCATTATACACTTTTTCATTCGTCACCTGTATCATAGATAGCTTTTTGAAAAAAGCATCCACGTGATTGCAACTTACACACATATTTGATTCATACCTCGTACGTTATTTTTTATGATTAACCTTTGTGACCTTATTCTACCTGCGACGTTACCACATTATCTTCTTACACTGAAATAATAATCCTGTTGTACTAGTTAAAATCTTTTCACAATTTTCCATCGCAGCATGTCGGTCATTCTTAAATTTTCTTGTCAGGAATACACATATGAATTTTTGTGTCTACTTTGTTAAGTAGCCCATAGCTAGTGACTTTTTTTAAATAAAATTTTTTTTACAGACGCATATTTAATGTACTTCTAGGTGATCACACTCATAAACTCCCTCTATGAATAAGTCATGTTTTGCATATCATACTTATTTTAGTCGTGATATCGTTTAGTTGCACAACGCAATATTAAATTCGTTGCACTTATACTCTCGTGACAGATTGTATACATCCTAAGTTTGACAACCATTTAGAAGCTGTCGTGGTTATCTTCACAATTAGCGTTTTTACATCCCTTACACAGTTTGTACCATTTTACAGTACTGCCTGCATGTCATTTATACTCTACGCCCTAAGCCATTAGTAGTAGTTTTTCCCGTATATCGCATCTCAATGACAAGAAGCATCTCATTTTTGTTATGCTACAACACTAAAATTAAGTGAGTTGACTTGCTTATACTTTTCTATAGATTTTTTTTTTTTGCGTTGCAGATAGATTATTTTTTCACAAATGAAACGTATTTTTCACCACTTTGTCCACCACCCCCCACTCGTTCGCGCACCCTTTGTTCCGTTTCATTATCTTCTCATTTTGTCATAACAAATTCTCTGCACTCTGACGTTCCCTGTTGTTGACACTGTACACCCTTCTATTTGATACCTGACATGTTATACACCTCGACTAGTGTCCTTAGGCCACTACTTTACATCTTTCATTGGGACCGCGATACAACTGCACAGCTACACATTCAAAAGTGAGCGCTGGATTCTACTTTTTCATCTGTGTGTCACCCTTATCTCGATTAAAATCCTTTGTTTCAGAATTTAACTTCATTACTCATCCGCTAACCCCCTTACTGTCATGATTCCTTCCGTTTCTTCTGTCGTCCGTGACCCGCCCCCTGTCGTTCGATGTTCCCTTTTGTCAGAGAATGTGCAAACTCTACTGTTGTATAGGTAGTGTCCAATCACATCGATGTCTTCTATTCTCTCTCTCTCAGCCATACTGTTACACGTACGTTATTATCGATTGATTGCCTTCTGATCCGCGCACGCTACTTATGCAAATAGCTAAATTTATACATCCACCGATTATTTACATGTCAAATGACTATACCCAGAATCTTGTATTGTTGCTATTATTACATCCTAAGCTGTTCCACCGTATTTCGAACGCCGACCTTATCCAATTTAGCGTGTGCTAATGTACAACGTGCTTTCTTTGTGATCCTTTATGGTTTCCTGTCCCCCTTCGCGACCCACACATGAATCCTTCGCGACCTCGCGATGCTCCTTCCCCACCCTCCTCGACTACATTTTATCTTTCTGCACTTGCTCTATACTCATTCCTTCTTGCGCTTTCCCTTAACCTCTGTGAAGACATGCAGCTATTTCAGTTTGAAAGGACATATTGTACTGTGATCACTACTTTATGTCGCTGTTTTTCGTCAAAGACACACTTTTCTTTACTTATCTTGTGTCCCCTATCCCCCCTCAACCTCTTCTTTAAGTGCTATTCCCCCCCTGATCCCCCACCTACTTTCCTCTCTCTTTCTTTACCACTCGTTTTAATCTTGTACTCTCTTTTTCCTTTTCTCCCCTCTATCTTTCCCCCCATTTCTCTTCCCCTTCCACTACATTCTCCCTTCTCTCTTTCTCTTGTATTACCGCTCCCCCTGGCCTGTAGCACACTTGATAGTCTATGTGTATTGTACTTGACCCATCCCATTCATTGTCATTTGCCCCCTGTGTCGCCTTCTCAGTCCCTCTTATGAGAGTTTGCGCTGTCACCCCCATACCTCTGGTTATCCCCCCCCCTCTCCCGTTCTACCCGTTTTTTGCTCTCTTGTCTGCTCTTCTCCAGTCTTGCGCCCCTGCCCGGTGCGCTCCATCCACGCACCACGTGCTGTTCTCCCAGCATCTTGCCCCCCCAGTCTCCTTCTTTGGTCTGCCCGCCCCTCTTGCTCGTCTTGTTTCCTCACCGTTCTCATCGCCACACACACAAGCTCTCCCACTTCCCCCGTGAAGCTTGCCGCTGTCGCACCGCTGCTTCCTCTTTTCTCCGGTCCTTGGTGCGAGTCTTCGACAGCCGCCGGGACGCGACGCTTCCCTCCTGTTTTCCTACCGACGCCGCACCCGCGGCCGTCGCTGCCCTTTCATCTTCAAATTGAGTGCTCACGTTCTTCTTTTTTGTTCGCAAAAGAGACGTGTCTCTCCTTCCATCTCTTTCCTGTCCACTAGAGCCTTTATACCCCCCTTTCAACTCACTGTACTACTAACCTCACCTCCCTTTCTCTTCCCCATTATTTACCTTTCGTGACGCATGTTCGCTGATCTATATCCTCTTACCTTTTCTTTTATCTTTGCTCAACGTCTACATTCACTTTTTTGTTCAACAGAGCGTTATTTTGCCACACTCTTTGACGTGCTTCGTGCACCACACACTCTGTCGTCTTCTTTTCATACGCCCTACATCCCTTTATTTTCTTTTCGCATACCTTCCTCGCTCTCTTCTTTCTCCTCCTTCTGCGCCTTGCAGTTTTTCGACCCCACCTTGTGTTCACTATTCTTGCCTTACGCTCTATGATGTCTGTTCTGACGCACTACACTCTCCCCGCGTCGCTACTCGTTGTCCCCCCCTTGTCTCTTTATACCCGCTCCACTTCGCCTCCATCTACCTCGCACCAGTCCCCTAACTCATCGACCCGTCCTTACACACTGTCTAATATAGCTATCGTTCCTGTTTGGCTTCCTTCACTGTTCTTTGATCCCACTTTTCCCCCCTTAGCTCACATTGCTTCATCTGTACTTTCTCCCGAAGCGCCACAGCGTTTCTGTGCTTACCATGATGTCCCCTCTTTTAAAGTGCAGTCATTTGCTAGTGTGAATCTTGTGATGCGAGCCCAAAGCTAAAGTCGCATGTGTCATGTGGGCGCGTCCACGTTGCACGTTCTCTCGCCCGAGCCGCTACGTCGGTCGCAGCAATTCCCTCCTCACATTTTGAAACGTCAGGCAATCTATATTGTGCAATTTTACTATTACTTCGCATTGGCAAGCCAACGACAAAGCATATAACGTGTGTGGAAGGCAATCTGTTGGTATCAGAACGGCGTTTTATTTGGCCGTTTTATAAACGCGGGAAACAATTCACTAATTGGACATGCGACGCAGAAATCACGCTGCCACATGTGCGCCGTGCCCCCGCAAGCTGCGCATCGATTTTCAGGAAGGCGAGTGTTGGGAACACCGCGCTATACAGTGGCACCATGCTTCAGCCCGTAGCAGAGAATCACTATACATGTCAAACAGTAACATGATCTCGAATATGCATCAATATTATTTTCTTCGCTACTATCCCCTAGATTCACGTCTTTGCTAGAGAAAATAAACACTATGTCGGAGTCGTTGCATCTTAAGGCTATCGAATACTACTGAATCGTTTGAAGGAGAGACACTCTGTTCTTGCGAGAATTTATTTTGCGCGTGAAAACATAAGTGTTTTCTTGCCCCCGCATGCGGCCGTTTTTAAAAAAATCTTCCGTTATCCAAAACTATGGAATTAAGTAGCGGCAGTAATATGTGCCAACGATTTAGTGCTTGTACTTCTGGCCAATATTTTATAACAGTGTTGTGAAATTTTGTCCAACGAAAGGATCGTTTCCGTCTTCCAGGCCGTTTAACGGAAAATTACGCAGATTTAATTACCAACGCTGTGGCAATACTTGTTTATGAGGATCTATCTAGCAACGGCTATTTACGCCCGTTCATTTTCTTGATGAGCATAAAATTCCTAATCATGATTGCAACATGATATTTATCTTTCCTACATTTATCTCATGATACATCTCTTAGACAGCTCATACCCTCAACACCAGACCTATTCAAAGCTTCCACTTACCTAGAGTCATGCAGTGATTTATGTCAACTATGCAAGTGAATCATGGCGTAGTGCTTGCTTCCACTTCTACAGGTTGAACATTAGACCAGTACTACTGCAGTTATTTCGAATATGTTTATGATCATGTTCCACCTTCTTCCGTTTCATCCTACACAAGTCCTCTCATTTAGGTTCAAACCTTCACGATGCTGTGTAGCGTTGTCACTAAAAATACGTGCTCCAGTCTTAACGAAAGAGCAATGTGGGCGTGTGAAAAGTTGGCACTGCTCAACTGAAGGATTACTCTCAACAATACCGTGCAAGGAGACAAACTCGGACAAGTCGACGACATATACTCCTTAGCAGTACCGAGTATACATCGTACATGCCTTATTACTCCATGAAAGTAGCTTATAATACTTGATCATAATTTAATGGGGTGTTTTCTTCTCTAGTATGTCATGGTATTCCGCCTTTGAATTCATCGCTTGCAGCTATTACGACGCCGTAAATCTTCGACGGTTGAATCTTCAACACTCATTTCTGAAGCGTACTAAAGCACCGGTATCGCCCACTATGACAGCATGATTTAGTCAAGTGATCACAACTCTTTTTTTTCTCGAACAACCCACATAAGATATAGGCACTTCAAACATGCACGACTGCTATGCAGAGATAGGGATAAGTTTTGCTATCATTGAAATGAATCGCCTTCTCATTCCTTTTTCAAGGGCAATCACAGCTACGCTTTCGGCTTCCTAGCCTCCACTAGCGTCAGCTGCACTCTATTCACTGCCCTAAAGCACAGCAGGACTTTAAAAGAAAAAAGTGATTTAATTTTCTATCATAAGCGTGGACCTTAGTGGATGAATCAGCCTTTAAAACAATGACAAGGCAATGCCTTTGGGAATGCACGCTTCACTTTCATAACATTGCATAGCGATCTCCTTGATACCTTTGAAATACGTCGTGATGTCCGGCTGGGCAGCCTAGTCGACTGAGGTCAACGTACCTCTAATAATGTACAAATCGATACTTTAGCCTATATGATTGATCATTCATAATTCACCTATTCGGGAACTACTGGTAGTTTCCAGTGAGAGTGGATGCAGAAGCCACGCTTAGTGTTTCAAAACCTGATAAAATTATGAGGAATATAAAGAGCCTCAGTTATACTCGTCCCACTCTTCGTCACGACTACTTTGGTGTGATGGATTTGTATTGATGATATGTGTAATTTTGCCCCAAAGAAAAAGTATAGTGCTATGATATCAAAAGTTACGACCATTTCTGCTTTTCAGATGACTGTGTACCACGAAAAGGCAGGCCCAGATGCAACCGTCAGGCTGTAAGTACAAACCGCTTCATAAGATAATGATTCTCACAAAATCGAGATTCTGAAGCTTTTCAGTAGCAGGAACCCCCAGCAAACATCCACAGGAATGTCACTAAATTTAAAAGCGCTTAATAGGTGAGTTTTTTAGATGGTTCTTTGCTCTAAATGAAGCTGTACTTAACCTCAGTAAGAGATCTTGAAGTACGATCATTTGTTGTCTTTTTAACACTGATTTTTTTTGAAATAGAACGACCGCACTTTATTACAACCACAAACAAGAGTCTCTGTAAAGAGCACTTCAGTATTGCGGTATCAATCCGTGAAACTGGTTCATTTGCTCCAATGAAGTAACGCTCTCTGTTGCAATACTGTCATTCACTCACTTACAGTAAGCTTGGAATCCATGATGTAACCCGTTACTTGGTGCTAGAGATTTATGTGGAGAGCGAGAATAAAAATGTAAGGAACTACACACACTCATTTTTGATGGTGTATCTGATCGTCGGACATACATTTTGCTCTAATACAATAGCTTTTACGATAAAGCATAAATTAACCAGCTTTGGTAACACTTAGTGTACCATATGGACACTATATTGTAAGTAATATAATCTGAGGTCTTTGAGAGAACCAATTTATTGTGACCTCATTCAGACTTATAATTTCCTTTCTTTTTATTTTCTTTTTTTTTTGTTGGAATGATCCGATGGGACAGTTATATCAGAGACCAACGCATGTCACTCGTCTTTTTGGGTCACGTAGAAAAATGTAGACCGACAACAGGGGGCGGTGGGTTTTTTGTTTTTTTTTGTCTCCCCCGCCGCGCCCCCCACTCTGGCACCCCTAGTTTTGCGATCACAGTCCTCTTAATGGAATGGTTACGTTAGGTGTTAACCCCCAGTAAACAATATTCTTCACCACCATTTCAGCATCACGGACTTCACAAGCGGTCATTCGCAGTTTCACTTAACCACTGAAAAGACGTTAGCTAATCACCAAGGTTCTGTCGAGTCATAATGTAAATCTCTGTTTGACAGAAAAGGTGGCAGGACGATCTGATGTGAGCGAGAGGATACTCGCTGTCGAACAGTTTTCTGAATATCTCAACTGCCAATTCTCTCTCTTTTTTTGATTTGGTATCGGTATGGATTGACGTGGAGAGTTAAAAGCCTCTGCTTAATTCTTATAGTAAAGATGTGATAATAGTTGCTGCGACTCGTAATACACAATGCAAGTCTGAACACGAAAGCTCCTACCTGATAAGACAATCTCAACCGATCACGATATGCATACCTGCGCATAAGTCGTGACCGAAGGAGTGATATAGCAAAGGTGTCCAAGTCAGAGTAATAAACCAGAGCACACACAATGAAAACTTCTGTATTAGAACATGACCACAGTTGTTCGAGAGTAACCTTTCATTTTGCAAGTAGTGGTCAGCCATTTAAGGTACTGTATAGCTGCCCACTGTGTTAGTAGAACAAAATCAAAAATAGCAAACCGAGATTGATAAACCTACTCTCTATTTTACAAGAAGTGGCGTGTCCAGATGAAATTGAGTGTTTTCTTTGACAGCTGTCACCCCAGTCTTTCCAGGTGCAGGGACCGCTGTGATTCATAAATGTGACTAATAGTCTCTGATTTGAACGATTATTTTTCGAACGATTAAACGTTTTGTTGGTCTTTTGGGAATACATTGGTTGGGATTTCCGTTCGTGTCGGATTTAAATGTTACGAGGCAGGAGTTTGGAAATGTCAGCTGTGAATACACACCACCAACCTTTAGATTGGTAATCCCCCCCACTTTGAGTTCAGCGAAGTCCACTGCAAGGTAATACCGTATATCTCTTGGTTGAATCCGCTTCGATCTATTCACTTCCGAAGATGATTGACTGAGTTCAACTGGGCACTTATTATTTTGCAGAAAAAGAAAACGAAATCGACATCCAGATGATGTGTGCTGTTTAGGTTATCTTAGTGATTAACAAAGAGACTCTTTCATGTCAAATAGAATGGCCGTTCAAAATTAGAATAAAAACTGGAATGAATGTGGCTTCCCTGATTCGTAGCACTAGTGGTTATTTGTAGGGTTGGGGAAAAAAACATTCTGAGAAAAATGACTTGTGACTTTTGAGTGTCTGGCCATATTTGGTGTGTTTTTGAGCTTCATTTGAAAGACCCGTCCTCTAACCGCGTTGATCGGCATATAATTATCTACTTATTTCAAGACTGTAGTAACAGCGGAGCCATCTAGGTGCTGCCCCAGGCCACGCCCACGAATGCTGCATGGCTGACTATGCAACGGGTGAAGGTGCAAGAACGCATTAATATGCTTAGGGCGAAAGACACAGTTGGCAAAAGTACGGTATAAGAGGGTTCAAAGTGCCTATACAGTTGAGGGCAGTACTTTGGCTATAGTTTTGTCTTGTTCGAGTGTAATTGGCATAAGATATAGTTTCTACAAGGCATTTTCTCAGAGCCTTTCTCCACAAAACTTAATTAAGGGGGGGGAAAAATTATATCGATGTCGATACGCTTGGTGAGACGTTTCAAAATGCCGAATGTGACGTCCAATGGAAAAAGGTTTGAATAATAGGACCGGCCATTGTGGTTGATGTAGGATTACGATGATGTGAAGGGGGTGCCACAGCTCTGCCTGCAATACCTGTTCCGAGATGACTAGAATCCCCCCCCCGGCAACACTGTGTCGATATCATCGGAAAAATTTTTGAAACTACCTTTAACAGTAAAAAAATTCTCATTTCTGAAGATCTTATGAGCAGTATGACCAACTACCTAGTGAGCCACAGTCAATAAGTCACCAACCGTACGGCGGCGCGAAAAAAACTTGTTTGGATTAGACTCAGTGCCGTGTGGTCTGTATTCTAGGGACCAGAGGATCTCCAAAACGATAGGGCTAAAAATAGAAAGAATAAAAGTCAGGTGAGGACCTCAAATAGGGCGGCTATAGGAAACGAGAAACGCAGTGAAGACTAGAATGCACTTGTCTTCAGCTTTTTCACCGTACAATTCCTTCTGCATGATCTACTCGTCAGAATCTGATTTTCATAAAAACAGTATGAAAAATAAACTCACCGCTAGAATTCAAACAGCATCGCAATAAGGACGATGCTGGAAAACACGGCACCTACCCCACACACCCCAGAGGTGAAAAAATGGAATCAAACAACTCTGGCTTCTGTCAACGATCAAAGACAGAGAAACTGCGTTGCGCACGACAAAAAATGTCAAAATAATAGGTGGGGACATCGATGTGATTAAACGGAACGAAAGAAATACCATCTAACTTCTGCGTCGCATGTGTGTTGAGCGAACAAAAGGAAGATAACACCCCACACTGTTCGCTCAGAACCTGCTTATGTGAAAAACAAGAAGAAGGTACATTTACACTCTCGAGGATTGTCCAGAAACCAGTGGCTTGTGAGCGCCGTTGTGGACACAATGAAAACTACTGTTTTCGCTTGTATCACT
>JAHQIW010001509.1:0-19363 GCA_019055375.1 Parelaphostrongylus tenuis
GTAACGTAGCAGTAGCAGGGTTAATATTCGCAACTTAGGATCTTTTCAATTCATTAGCGCTGTGTCTGATTAGTGGCCGTATTCTGGGAATGCACGGCGGTCTGTCACCAAAATTTACGTCTTGGTCACAATTGGACGCTCTGAAAAGACCATTAGATCCTGAACAAAACTCTCTAGCAATGGTAGAACTTTTATAAAAGATTTGCATACTTATAAACACTCTCTGAACCACTGAGGTAACAGTGTACAGCTAAATTCACATTATCGTAGTAAGCCAGAAAGACCTCCCAACAATGCAATCAACTATCTTAAGACCTCCCTCACGAGCAACATAATTTGACGATGTATTTAGAGCCTTTCATAAGGCCTTACAAGGCACTTATATAGCGCACGACACGCGTTTCGGCCTTCCAACCACGTCGTTTGCACGGCGCCTTTTCATTCAGTCAGTTCCTCGGGATATTGTTCATGAGCGAAGTCTCAAAATAGTCGATTACTTGATTGTTATATATGCCCACGTAATATACACACGCATGCATTCGACAATCAAACACTGTGAAAGAACATCACAGTGATTGCTTCACCATATCTCGAGTGCAAAACATTCGTCGTCGACTTCTCTATATAGGGGGTAGATCCTCGAGAAATTGATTGAACGGAAATGCACTGTACAACTGGCGAGGCTAGAAGGACGAGACATGTGCCTATCATTGTTTAAGTGCTCATAACACACCTCACGAAAGACTCATAATACATTGTCATTAGGCTTCAATAGTGGTACATTCACGACGAGAAATCGGTTGCGATCGTAAACATTGAATGTACGAATTATAGGACTTGCTTTGGTCGGATCCTGATCAGTATATCAGAGGATGGAGAAGGAACAATCATGGGGTATCCTACGTGTTTGGACCTGATTTTTGTTAAGAAATTCTGTCGTGAAATGGACCTAGATCTAATTGTTAGGTAGGAAAATCGAAAGGAAGTCCTCGTTCACGACTGTCACTACCTCGTTTATCTTTCACAGGGCTCACCAAGTGGTTCAGGATGGCTACGAATTTTTTGCCAATCAACACTTGATCACTATTTTCTCCGCTCCAAGGTTACCTTATCATATAAAGACTAAACACACTGAAACACCCCATTAATTAATATATCTAATGCTATACAAACGACTTATTTAGGTACTGTGGAGAGTTCGATAACAATGCAGCAGTGATGAGTGTACACTATAACTTGGTTCGTTCTAGTAAAATTTGCTATCCTAGAATTTGGCTATATCATGAGTAATTAACCATTTTGTAGCCCCCATACCGTATACAGTCTCGTAGTATGGTATTATGTACAGAGTAACTGACTGACATCCGATCTCGATAAAGAATACTATTTAATGAATGCTATTTGTTTAAGGAATGCTCATTCGAAGTCTTCAAAGCCAGGGACAATCCACCTAAAGTAAGGGCCCGTAATACACATCGGCACCGATCTAAGAAATCAAAGAAGAGGAAACCAAGATCAAATTCAAAATAGGTGTACCTATAGCTATAAAAGATCCACAAATTGTGTGTATTATCACAAAATTCACATAAAAAACCATAAACTTAGAATAAAATGGTGACTAAGCGATGGTTCCCGTGTGTAGTTGCAGCACGCCCATCGGTGTGGGTGAAGCTCGGGTCGAAATCCCATCCAAGGTCGAATTTTTGCTCACCACTCAATTCTCTTAGATATATTTGAAACATTATAACACTAAAAAAAGTTATGGATTTGTATAGTGCATTGGTTGTCAGCTTAAATGAGTCTATAGAGTGATATTGCTTACCTGAGCAAACCTGTTGAAGGCTTGTGGCTGAGAGCTATGATAGAGAGATACCGAAGAATGATGGTGGGTAAGCGGTGGCTCTAGTGGTGCAGTGGTAGCAGGCTCCCCCGGTATGGGTCAAACGCGAGTTCAACACTCGTACGATGTTGAATTTTTGCTTACCACTTAAATCTCTTAGGTATATTTGAAACATCATATCACTGCAAAAAAGCAGTAAAAACATGAGATTTCCTAACACTATCCCGCATAGCTTCCAAAAATCGGTGTGTGATATTAGAAATCTTGAATGAAAATGACTTTTCCGCTATAAATATGAAAGATAATGACGAGGTAGAAATTCCAAATGGAAGTAGTTATTGCTACTTTTGCCATCGTTTTTTGTTCAAAATAAGAAAACGCATGTTTGTCCGTCCCTTCTTGCAAAAATCAAACCGCTCTTCTCTGTCAAATTTTTGGGTAATAGAAGGAAAGAAATTCAGGTTAACTGTATCACTGGCCGTCCCGCTGACCGTCGAACGAGTAGACGGCGCACCAATAAAGCTTCCACTTTTCTCTGTAGCGTGTAAGAAAGGTCCAATTGATTTCCCCCATTGCAGAATTCATCAAACATCGTTTTTCTTGTTCCAGGGAGTTGTGTGAATAAATCAGACTAGTTCATCGATGGTTTTCTCTAGTGTATTTGACGTTCATAAGATCCACGTGACAATTTCTCTCGACATGGCTGCGTGGCCGAGTGGTTGCCATCTCGTCGAGTAGCGCGTGGAGCCGAGCTCCACTTCTACCACCTCTCTCCCAACTCTCTAGGACAGTCAACAACAACCCCACAGCCAGGCTATCCTCGAGAATCAAGAAGACTCGCCCAACCAGAACTGTACGACGTTCAAAAGAAGACAAGAAAACGAATTGAACACTAGAAGCATTGAGATCCGCAAAATGAGAAAAAAACACTGTGAAGACGGATCAAGAGAGAAAGTGAAGAGAGAACTGCTCTATTTAATCGGTTACCTCTAAATGCAATTCGGCTTCAGCCCAACTTATTTTCGTAAGTATAACAGCGTTGACGGTGGTCGCAACACCGGATCTTTGCTAAAGTCAGAACATCATTTACGAGATAAAAAAAACACCTCGTGTAGACCATTCAATTGTGCGTTACCACAACGCTGAGTGTCTTTCACTCTGCTTATGAAGTGACCAGAAACGTGATGCATAATTCAAAGTAAGGTTTTTATTACTCCAAAAGATAGGCAGGGACCCAGGTATTCGTTTTTCTCCTCACAACACTGCCGATGCACTCAAGCGCTCCTCAAGCCGCTCGGATCCTCCTGCTCAAACAAAACCAATCCATTCCTAACCAACTTCGATTTTGCGAGATTTAGTTGGGAACAAATTTGTTCATAGGCGTTGGTGAGATCGGTCAAACCGTCGTTTTGCCTGGCTGATGCTCGGTGTCATGAACGATCTCATCATGATACTGTAATTGCCAATCGTCGATTTTCACTAGCATGTTGCTTGATTCCTTTGCCCTCAAGACTTGGGAAAGTAGTAATGAATAATTTTTGAAGATAGTACACTCTTGTTGGGCTCCTACTTCTACGTCAGTGGTAATATGGCTAAAAAAAAAGTTTTTGACTGTAGAACCCATATACAGCTCATATAAAAATTCTTATACATCGATCAGGAGGCTCTGGATGTTTGAAGCTTTAGATTGCTTCTCTTTCAACTGGATCAAAAGCGGTCTTTAACCGATATAAGTGAGACACAGCAAACTTCTTGTACTCTCACGAAACATCGATGACTTTTGCTATCTCGTGGATGTGCTCACAGCACTTAATTGTTTTCGAAACATTGCTTGTTCGCACAGCTATCCTTCGTTCAGTATCCTCTCAAATGTGATTAGAATGACTCTAAGTAATGATGAAAAGACAGCGAGTAGACTTAGCGATGGTTGCCAATGTCGTAAAACGTCCTACATTCAAACAATATCGCGGCTTTTCCGATTTTCGCTGACTATGAGCAGCCGAGTCAGAGTGCTGATGAAGACTTGAGAGAGATTTATCGGTTGTTAGACATTGTCTGGACTAGGAGTTGTTCATTTATTCAATTCATCATGAATGATACACTAATGGTACGTTTTATCATAGTACAGCACCACTTTTTACGTCCAATAAATAATGAATAAGCATGTTGTATTTTAAAAAGGAAACCGGTAGGACGGCAAAAAAAAAAATCGCTTTCATTTTATATAACAAGGGGACATAGCTATTAGTGAAGCCTAGTGGTTTTTCTGAATGACTTCATCATTCACATCCCAGGAGCTTAAACTGCTTCGTTAAGTCATCGGAGTGCAGACATCATGGTTGGTGATAACTGTTGCACTTCTCGCTTCAAAAACTCCTTCTACATTTTTTTGGCAGCGTTTTGAAAGTTTGGAAACCGGCCACCTGCAGCTCGTTCGCATGACTCTCCACTTCATTAGCGCTAACATGAAGATATTAAATGAGTCGCTCGTATTCTTCGTCAACGATGTTAATGGCAGTTTCTCCCCAAGAGCCTACTAGTAATTATTAATCCAAGTAAATGATAGTTATGGCACTTAGTTACCTTAACAGTGCCTTTCTCTGCTTTTCGCAGAAGCGAAATGTTGTGCAAAGGAGGTGATTCCGCGTGGAGTTTTTGGAACAATAGCGACATAAGTTAGATAGAATCCTCGCTTCACTGAAATGTGATCCGATTCGTTATAGTATCCTCCACTTGTATATTCCCACCTCTACACTTGCGAGTATGGATGGTTTAAGACATCGAGGCAAACTGACATAGCCTCTCAACCTGCTCGTTGAATTTCATTTCTTAGATACCTAAGTGATGTTCTTAAATTCTTCAGGTATCATTTTCGTGTTGAAAATTCTGACCGCTAATGATGCTAATTTTTCTAAAGTCCACATGGAGCGCTTCAACTTCGTTCTCGTAATACTACATAAGAGGCTCATTCAGAGTCATGAGAATAATGCTCATTTCTTCCCTGTGCTTCAAATAACGTAATCATAGTTAGTAATGAATGTTATTTCCAACTAAGTCTCCAAACTATGAACTTCGCATTTTCAGTGGGTATTAAGGAACTTTTTCTTCAACCTAAAATTTATATGTACATCTTCCTAGATAAGTCTATTAACAATCTGCCTACCCTGAGGCATCAATGCTCGATCAGATCGGTGCGAGTCGAACTAAAGACCGTATTCGTCAGCACTGCACCTCTAACCTTGCGCTGCACGCACAACTATTAGTACTCGGAATTTCATATGTCAAGAGATACTGAGTCAGAATGTCAGGATTCGTCGTAAGAAATTCACCCATAGAATAATTGTGACATCAAAAGTTTGCGCTTCTCACTCAAAAATCACTTAAAAATTTTCCAAATGTTCCACAAAAAAGGACGAGAATAAATCAACGAAGAACGTAAAGAACTCCAACAATTTGCATGATATCAGCCATAAATGACACACTATCACTCATATGGTGATGTGCTTTTTCTATCTAGAGTGGGTTCACAAAATTCCACTCATTCCTACAATTCCATTCATTCTCCTCAAAATCAAATGTTTGCAAAATTCGGGTTCTTGAGGGACTTAGATGCTAAGTTCCTTTGATGCTATTCATTCAACTTCACAGTTTATCCTTAGTGGAATTCTTAAGTATATTATGAAACTGCTGTTCTAGGTTTACATCTATTTTTGTCAATAAAATAGAAAATGTTTTCATTTTGCACTTATGACCATTTGTGAACAATGTATACAAATTAGCAATTTCACAACAACCTCTGTCACAACTCATCGAGCAGCTCATATCACATTACAACGATATCAGAAACATCCACTGTATGAAAAAACACGTACAATTCTCAAAAACGTACATGAACGAATCGGTCGATAATGGGTACATTCTATTGAGCAGATTGCTAAGCATTTCTTCCCTGGAACTTAGAGCTTAGAGAAATAAACTATTAGTAATTAGAATATTGATTACAATTGTTAGAAGCAGACCGGGAACTACAAGACTTGAAGATTTTTCCGTATGGATCAAAGTTTTCTTGAATAAACAACGATGATTTTCCGAGTGAGTTAGAAATGATTTCAACAATGGACGTTTTCTTGATGATACAGATTAAAAGTGAATCTAAAGAAACATTCGAGTACACCTAACGTTGCGCTTCGTAGATGTTGAAAAAAATCATAAGTTTGCGGAAACGAGAAATTCTTCTGGATGATGAAGGCACTTCTACATCCAGTGGTCATCAAATGAGACGTGAGTATAAAACCCTAAGGTCTCGAAGGAAAGGTGCGAAGAATGAGGCACTTTTTTCACCACAAAAGGAACTGAGTTCATAACTCTATGAAAGCGAATAATCAATAAATTTCATCTTTTGATATGTAAACTTATAATAATGGTTTGTCACTCTAGAATGTAAATAAAAAAAAAACCCATTGCCCTATACACTAGACACTCCCAATACCCGATATTACAGAAATACAGCTATGCCACTAGCAAACCACAGGGCACAACTTCACCGATTATGCTACGAATGAAATGAAGAAGATATAAAACGCATATTTTACGATTATAGGCTTTCTATAGTAGCATGAAAAGGAATGTACTGACCACCTATGACAGAGAACAACTCACGATCGCTTGAAGCGATTTCTCCTATTGGAAACATGATCATACTGGCTCGTAAGAAATCAATGTCTGGCAGCTGATCATGAAGAGCACGAGCGTCAAGGGACAATTCGGATGGCGGTCGGATGACCTTTCTGTCCCACTTGGTGGCCGACGCCATAACTGCGTCCAACATTGACCTACTACTACTTTAAAATCATACAAATAGAAAATCAGTGAAAAAACACTGTTTCTCCGTGAATGACAAAATTTTCAACTCTTTGAAAACAATGCGCTTCTATTTTTCTCTGAAGTTTTGATAATCATTCGATAGCTTAAGTCTCTACAATTTTGATGCTGTACTTTATTTCTGGATAAGTCTCTTCAATGCCTGTAGCAGTAGAAATCAAATCATGTTTCTTCAGCGCGTTTTTGCACTCCTGTTATTTACTTCGAAAATTCTTTCTGTGTTCCGAAGATTCTTAGTTTTTGTATAGTAATTACAGCAGAACTTAATTCGATCGTTCTATAGACTCAGACGTTCCATTAGCATTTCATATCGACAAATAAACTCGCTAATATGCCTAAGGCTTTGCACGCCTTTGCACGAAAAATTGTGAAGTGTAGAGGCATTCTTGGAATCTCAAAGTCAGATATTTCATCTAGAGTTATCTTGAAAGCGAAGAAAACCCTAAACTTGATAACAAGAATCGCGCGCTTCATGTGAACCAAGTCGCACGATCAATTAGGCGCGCGATCGACACACAAGTGTGACTTACAAACCCTAACCAACAAACAATGCGTACTGAATGCGAAACCAACATTTTTGGCTACTCCAACGTACCAAGAAGTGCTGTTCAAAAACCTAGTACATCAACGAAAATGGGATTCCAACTATCGAGTGGCTGTTAAAACTCCAGAAAACGCGCTGTTCCCATACAATGAAAATAAGACAAGATTTAGGAAGAATGCCAAAAAAAAAACTATTTTATAGAAAGTTCGAACGACTCACGGCTGATTCTCAGGCTTTAGCCGCGTCTGAGACATCGTGTTCGAGAGACCTAGTTGGTCGAGCTCTTTTTGCAATGTAGAAATTGCGGACGAATTCCCACCAGTACTATTAGCCCACAGAAAATCAACGTCAAGTAAGGCAGAAGAGCGATCTGAAAGAGACACTTATAACATAAACGAGCTAATTAAAGTCCAAAATTTTTATCCGATATCTCATCACAAACATCGTCGCTTCCGACTGACCTAATTATTAGCAGACTGAGAAAACATACAAAAATAACAAGGTGCAATGGCAGTGACATAAAAGTGTGCTGAGGCTCACGTAATCGAGGTCTACGCCATTTATCATTGAAATTTATCAGTGGGACAGATATCCGACTTCAAAAATTTACAACTTATCCGCAGATACTTACCCAGAAGACGAATCAAGTAAATCAAAAACGAAATAAGTTTACTAGGTCGTTTCAAAAGTTTTAGCACTAGAGCAATAAACACCAAATTTATTAACCAGAAGTAATTTAAAATTGCATGACTGTGGTGTCGTTCAGTTGTGCATTTTCTTTAAGCTTTTTGGCATTGAACTTGTCTATATCAGCCTTGAAGATGGGCTGATCGTGAGAACAAATTCGCTTGCTACTCATGCACGATTGGCGCGTAGGATACAATGCTACTGAAGCAGGACGCAAGATCAATAGAGCTTTCTGGGGACAGCCTGATCGCCATTGATCCTCCACAGTGTTCTTCCCAGCTATGAACTTCACGAACCACTTCCTCGCCATCCTTTCCGCAACCGAATGACTGTCCCAAGCTCTTATTGATCTTGCGCGTCGCTTCATTGGCATTTTCCCTACGTTGCCATTCGTGCATGAGCAGCAAGCAAATTGCTTCTCACGACAGCTCCATCTTAAAGATTAAGAAGTAAAGCAAGTATAGGAAAGTTGTGTACCAAAATATTCGCAAGAAAACGTGCAGGTGCCGAAATCATGCAATTTTGAATACTTCTGGCTGAAAATTTGGTGTCTATAGCTCTACTGCCAAAACCTATGGAACGACCTAATTAGTTATTCAAAATTTCAGCTGTAACAACATGCCAAAAACCATACCACTATGAACAAGAAGCTGAATGGGGATACTTTGAGAACCAACTTTGCTATAACTTTGATATTAGCAGTCACAACAGTTTATTTCAGATTTAGCTCATACCATGACCGTTGATACGAGGGACTATTCGGCTGATATTTCGACGCTATCGAATTAATCTTCGATCAACCTCGTGAGATTGGGGAAAATCATATAAGAAAACTTTACTGCAAATGGTGATACTAGAATGAAATTACCAAAAAATCTCTTTTTGTAAAAAAAAAAACTCAGAAACACACTTGCTGCTGCCGTCGGATTAGTCAGACCAGATTTTTCCCAGTCAAAGTCAGCGTTTGGTATTGAGGGAGATTCAACGGGGACAGTGGTAGTGGCCGTTGAATGAAAATCACATGTTGGTGACTCAGTTGAGACAACTTTTGCATCGTGTCCTCCTTCTTCTCGTGAAATTATCACCGATCGGCGTCTGGAATTCACAGTACAATACGTTTGAGAGTTTTACAAAGATAGTATACCACAGCTCCAAAAAGACAGAATCAAACTCTCTTCGCAATAAATATCACAACACTGTAAACATAATAGAAGACGTGATTCGTAAATGTGGAAGTGAAGGAGTTTTTCATGGAGAAAAGAAAATCAGGTCCTGGAAAAATAGGCTGAGATATGGATAATGAGCTAAGGGTACGGCTATCTTCGGATAGACAAGATGAATCATGAAGTGACAAAGAAAAAGAACAAAGACGGGGATAGAAATCCCGACGTGGACCACGCCAAAACATCGTTAAGCAAGATAACGCTGTAGACTTGAAATTTTCAATCTGAATAGAAATTTGGTATTAGAGCGTGCGCGGGGCAGTGGTCAGAGGTGCTCTGCGACACACACGAGGTCGAACAGTTGATGGTTCGATCACACACACTCAACGCTCAAGAAGTCTTCCATCGCTTCAGGGCCTGTCTAGTACATCTGTCTGAGGGCATAGCAGCACACATATGATACATCGGTAGAGACCACCGGTCGAGTCATTCTAGAGATCAGATATGCATTGAATCACCTCAAACGATGTTACCAATGCAGTCAAATGTGGCGTGTAATCAGAAAATTGGTCGACGTCGAGAGCTTTGAAAGGAAAGGAAACTTCAATATCAAAAAGACCTACTGCAAGAATAATGATCGTGTAGACTCAGGAATGAAGTTAATTACGTAACTAATAAAGTAAGAGCTACATTATGGTACGAAAAATTGAAACCGCCGTAAAGTTCAGCTTTAATCTAATCTAACTATAATTTAATCAAAAGATCAGTTACTGATGGATGCGCCATGCATCCTATATCAAGTCTCGTTAGGAGTGACTGAATGCATATCTGTCCTTTATAGGACTCGCGGTAGGCTACCACGTATCAAATTAGTGGTGGTATCCTCATAGGCAAATCGCGTGTCAATTCGCCGACAACGAAGGATGGGAGGCTTGATGGGCCTTGGATTCAGGACATGAACAATGACTCAACTCATGACCACTGCGCCACACGTCATACGTTTCTAAGAGAGCGTGGGGTGCACTGGTTTGTGGTGCCCCGCATCACAAATGGTCCATCAATCAGTTGGTCGATGGCTCGATCCCGCGTTCAAAAGTCACCTATACTTTGCATCCCTTCTCGATGATTTAAACACCAAACTTGGTTCTTTGTGGTTATAAGGTGTCTTAAATGAAATCGATCTCATGCACTGGAGAGGTACTTTTCATAGAAGTATTAGTAACCAGTGGAAAGCTGAGACTTCAGGCTACAGCCCTACGTCGCTGGTTTTCAACTTATTTTACCTGCTGTGTGGCAGGGAAACGGCCTTTTCAGGATACAAGCATAGCGTTGGAATCAACAGCAATTACGTTAACGTATGATTATGATAGTTCAAAGAAAAGATCCATCTGGCGAAAAACATGCGCATCTGGAACAAAGTTTTGTGTGCAGATCACAGCGTTATAGAAGAGAGTTTCTGAAAAACCGGCGACGTGGGGCTTTAGCCTGAAGTCTCAATTCCTCTCCAGCAATGAGGTCGCTCTCATTTGTCCCCTTATAACCACGAGTACACCGAACTTATCCGGGAGGATAGTAACACTCTAATACATGGGTTGGTCACCGCAAGCCAGTAAAGGTCAGATATGCATCATATGCATCCTTCATCTCAAACGAAACTGGTAAATTTGTGACGAACACATGGTCATTGCTCAGGGATTGATACAACGAGCAGAGTTGAAGACATAAATAAATGTAAACTTGATAGAGATTCGATCTAGACATGGAAACTGTTCCTAGATGTGAAAAAACCCACGTTGTGCTATTAGCGGTGAACGGTGTTGGTTCGAGTACGGTGAACATTGAAGAAGGCGATGAGGAAACACGGCCCTCATCGATCTGCATTGTAAGCAGAAGTGCCCATTATCAAATCGGAGAAGGAAAATGAAGAACGTTTAGTTTTGAAGAAACTTACCGGATCAATACCTAATGTCTTGAAAAGATTAACTCTATGTTGCGATCCCTTCCACTCAAATTTCAACGCAAGAGCATCTTCAACGATTCGAAGAGCTAGCCAGAGCTCGTAACCTCTATAAGGGTACCCTGATATTGGTCGCAGCCATAGAAAGTGTAAAAAAAGATCATTAAAATCCAACGAACTTAAGAAAAGGTAAGCCATCACTCTGTTCCAGTTCCGAAGCACTAGAGTCGAGTGAGTTAATAATACTATATGCCTAAATAGAGTTGTTAACCTTCGAAATGGAGCGCCGGTGTTATTGTAGATGAAAACTGAAATTAGAAACCGAAATTACAAGGCTAGATCAGTACCCTGTCGTCGCCTATTGTGTTCTCCACTTTCCACAGATCCACAGAAGCACACAAGTCTTCCAAAACTGGAGATGTTACCTGTAAAAAGGAAATATTCGTGAAGCAGAAAATCCCATAGAAGAAGGACAAAAAACTGACCGTTTCGGAGATCGGAGCAGTAGAAGCTACCGGATACGAGTCACTACTCGAATTATCAACTACTTCAGGATTAGATTTATCAGGATCGTCAAAGTCCGTTGGCCAATTTTCACCTTCAAATGAGGTCAAAGAACAATTTATCGCAGTGGATGTCTATCAGCGCTACAGAGTGATATACCACAAACGCACCGTCTTTATACTCCTGAAGTGAGCCGAAGGCATTCCAGTCATCATCCTCACCACTCTCTTGAACCGTGGTAGGCCAAATCTGTTGAAATGTGTCAATCGAAGAAATTTGTGAGATATGACAAAACGAGATAGAAAAAAGTACAAAAACAACAAAGGCTGGATAACAAAAACAAACAAAAATGTTGCGTTAAGCATTGATGAAAATAGAGGTTTCAGTCTTCAAAGTGATAAATATGAGGGTCCATGGCAGAGTGGCTAGTGATGCTGAGCGCTGCTTAACATGACAATCCTCGACCCCTCCTCAAAACTTTCCGCCAATCAATAACGACTGGCTATCTCGACATTACGAGAACATGTACTCCAGGTCACTCATGAGGAAGACATATCCTCATCCTAGCGATGAACGTGATGAGGCGAAGTGAATGCTGAGGTACTGGGATTCGAAAGTAATAGAAACTGAGGCAGGTCAGAGTATATAAGCAAAGAAGGATCAAATAAAGGGATCAACGTACTGGCTGGTTATCTTCACCGCCCTGTCCAGGTAAGGGTGAGTCGTCAGAGAACGCCTCTTGAGGTGAAGATTCGGAAGGACCTGCAACGTTTCACATTCTATCACCTCGTGAATGAATCCCTCAGATAGACTTAGTTTGACCACAAGAAAAATGATGCTGTCATCGTTGGACATTGAAAGCGAGTTGAACAAGCATTTTCTAAAACAAACCAGGTTCCTTGGTCTCTGATGCTTCGAGATTTGGCCCAGTAAAGTCGGCGAAATCACCAAACTCATCCTCAATGCTCTCGTCGACTTGCACAGATTCCATCTCATGTTCTTCACACTTTATCTCTTGTGCGACAAAATTCAAATCAGCAGATGTTCGAACACGTTCTATAACCATCTCCACTCAGAGAACGACCGATTGCAGCTTAAAATGCGTGAAAAAGAATCTACCTCTCTCGTCTGGCAATCCATTTATCACCGAGTTAGAGTGATATTGATCCATACACTTTCCATTATCACCATTGGAATCTCTTTTCGCAGGATTTTGCTTAGATAGAGAGATTTGTGGCGAGACTGATGAGGAGGTGCAGGGCAGATCCGTTGGAATTTCAAGATTTTCGATGCTGAACTCCTCTTCGTCGTCGACTGTCAGTCGAATATCGCACTCAACATCCGGGAGCTCATCCAATGCTCCAACGAATGGAGGTGGAGCCTCGAAGTCCATCTGAAGTATTGAAGGCGTGCTATTAAAGGGGCTTAATCTTCATATGAGATACCTGGTTCCTTAGCAACGACAGATGATTGGAAAACCATCGCAGTTACAACTTAACAGCCAGCTACATAATAAATTTTCAGCTCAAAATGACGCAAGGATGCTATGTAAACCGACTTTCGCTTAACCTCGCGGCACGAACGATCAATATTATATATAAATCAATATGTAATTTCTCTCACAATTTAGCACACACTACGGAGCTGACGAATGAAATTTGCTCGGCTAACAAATGGAATGCTTTTTATTTTACCGCCTTGAGCGGTGGTATGATGTCATAGGTATCCCAGTGATACAGAGCAATCTGCAAAACTTTTGCGTCAACAGAGACTCGAGCCCGCATTTCACCGTATCTGGGTGGGGGGGGGGGGGGGGGGGTGGGGGGGGGGAGTGCTCTACTCGTTGAATTAGTGACGCCCCGTTTTGCCATCGCACTTTCACGCTAAAACGCATCTATCTCTCAGAAACCAACCGTCAACAGTTTGGTCCAGGTACTCGGTATCGACATTGAACCCAATCACGCTGACATATATGGATATTGCATGATCAAACATAATTTTTTTATTCAACCGCTTTTAGCGGTGGTATGATATTATAGACATATCCAATGGTCAGTCTCCTGAACAGGATTGACAGAACACTGGACGAAGGACAGCCATGCGAACAAGCAGGGTTCAGAAAAGGATTTAGTACCATGGACCACATCCACACGATCACAAGACTCATTAAAGTTTCGCGAGAGTACAAACAACCACTCTGTCTCACTTTTATCGATCTGAAAAAAGCCTTTGATTCAGTGGAAACAGAAGCGGTTATAGAGGCTCTGGATAACCATGGCGTCCCTACTCGGTACATAATGATCCTTCGTGAGCTTTATAAAGATTTCACGACCAGAATATCTCCATTCTACAACAATATCACCATTGACGTAAGAAGAGGGGTTCGACAAGGCGATACAATATCGCCAAAACTATTCACTGCCACCCTACAAAACGTCATGCGAACATTAGAATGGGACGAAATGGGAGTGAAAATTGACGGTCGACAATTAAACCATCTTCGCTTTGCTGACGATATCGTTCTCATAACACCAAACATCAGCCAAGCGGAACGAATGTTGACTGATTTCGATAACGCCTGTGGAAAGATCGGTCTTCAACTGAATCTAACGAAAACAATGTTCATGAGGAACGGATGGGTTTCTAATGCCCCATTCACGCTCAACGGAACGACAATTTCCGAATGCTCCAGTTACATCTATCTAGGTCGTGAAATCAACATGATGAACGACCTAGCCCCAGAGTTGAGCAGGAGGAAACGAGCGGCTTGGGGAACGTTTAAGAGCATCGAAGATGTAGTGAAGAGGACAAAGAACATCCGACTCCGTGCCCACCTTTTCGACTCGACAATTATCCCTGCCCTAACGTATGCAGCAGAAACCTGGTCGCTACGTAAGCAGGATGAAAGATCACTTGCCGTTATCGAACGCGCAGTCGAAAGGTCGATGCTAGGAGTATCTCGTATTTCGCAAATGAGACAAAGGATCCGAACTTCCGACCTACGTCAACGATCGAAAATCAGAGACGCCGTTCTACACGCCAGGATATCGAAAATAAGGTGGGCCGGACACGTGATGCGCTTCAACGACAACCGATGGACGAGAGCCGTTACCGACTGGATTCCTCGGGACGTCAAGCGCTCTAAAGGAAGACCACTGACCCGTTGGTCCGATTTCTTCACGAAAGCGATGGAAGAAAGATATGATGCTCAGCGAATTCCTAGAGCAAGGAGGACCCACTGGGCTACTCTTGCACGCGATAGGGAAAAATGGAAGAGTTGCTGGTACCCGCTCGAGTCACTCGACGATCAACGGGACGACAGTGATACAGGTGATAGGTACCAGACTACCGGGCACTGACTAGCTGGGACAAACCGTTGATAGTTGGTTGCTCACAGATAGATGCGCTGTAGCGTAAAAAGAGTGATGGCAATACGTGCTTCAGCAGTGCAATGAGTTGAATACGCGCTCCCAAATAGAGGAGATACGGGTTCGAATCCCAGCTAGCAAAAAGTTTTGCACATCACTCTATCTTCTGGGTATATTCGGCTAACGTTTCAACGTCTTCGTCTTCTTCATAGCCAGAGGATTGAAGGCAATATCCACAATCGCTCGTCCTCGTTATGCTTTTCATCTTCGTTTCGTTCGGGTCAGAACGAAGACCATCAAAAAGACGAACGACTGTGGGCATCAATTTCATAGATACGAGCGCTCATTGAGGGAAAATGGCCGCGTGTGTACACTTTCTTCCGCAATTTCATTGCACCCATTTTTTCCTTACTTTTGTACTTTTCTTCGTTTATTCACACTAATTAAATTCTTCTTCCTTGAAAAACATTCCATTACCGAAAACCGCGTGTGTTTGCCCGTAATGTTTGCAAAAATACCGCTCCTAACCATGAAATTTGAAGATAAATCATCGGCTCCGAGGAAGACGAAAACGCTGAGACGTTTGCCGAATAGTATATGTGTATCATCCTCAAGTCTTATCCAACTCATCAACAAAAAAGACTATTACTAAAACAAGGATAATTAATTTCTATTAATGGCACATTTAACAGCGTCTCTCCGCAAGTTTTCTTTATAAGCCTGACGAGGAAAAATCTACGAATTGTTCAAGAATGCCGATGTTAACAGAGAGCCACTCTTGAGTGTGCCTTCAATTACACCTTGATAACCTATGTTAGCGTACCTAGTCCTTAGGACTCCTATTTGATACGTTGACACTCAAGGTTTCCTACGTTTTACTGCTTTTGTAGCAGTTCTATGATGTTTTCAGACATGCCTGAAGAATCTCAGTGGTGAGCAAAAATCCTGTTTCGGACGGGAGTTGTGCTCGCGTTTCACCCATACCGGAGGCGCGTGCTACCATTGCATCACCGAGGCACATTTGTGCCACCGTCATTCTTCAACGCCCCTATCATAGCTATCAGCCACCAACCTATAACAGGTTTGGTCGTGTAAGCCATGTCGGGTACTTAGATGTTAGCGGCGACAAATGAAAAACCGATCTCATTCGCTGGACAGGAACTATTCATAGGAAGTGTTAGTAATCATTCGAAAGCTTGGATTTCTGGCTGAAGCCCACATGTAGCCGTTTTCTAGAAGACTCTTTAATAACGCTGTAAAATCCAAAATAAGATTATGTTTCACATCCGCCCTTGACCTTCATTTTTATCAGGCATATAATTCATTGGAAGCACACGAGCTCATCAACGTGTAGAGAAACTTCTGTAGTATGTGAGTCAATCGTTTTATCTGGAGTTACTTCTGAAACGGAGGAAAAGTCCCCAATTGAATACAACATGTCAAACACGATGGCCTCGCCTCGCCTCGCCCCGCCCCTGCCCACCCCTTCCCTGGCCTCGTGATTTAGCCGGTAAACAAGCTCATCGAAAAATGTAAAACTCAATTTTATTTTCCCTGCTAAACAGCAATTCCAGAAAATATGCACGACGCTGGAATCACTGATACTTACGTTATCAAATGATTAGTGATAGTCTAAAGAAAGAGCTCTGTCCGGCAATCTGTAAAACACAAGACTTTTCTTTCTCCTACGGCACTATCAAAAGAGCTTTTCCAAAAAGCAAACATATTTCAAAGTTTTTCGAAAATTCTGCTATCGAATGTGTTCCAGCACTCCAAGGAAGAGGAGTTTTGTTCAGCGAGATATAAGCGAGATAAGAAAAAAAAGTTGGCCGTGTGAAACATAATTTTATCTTGGATTTTACAGCGTTATAAAAATGTGTTCAGCAAAACCGGCTACATATAACTGTAGCCAGAGATTTAAGCTTCGAGAGATTACTAACACTGCTATGATGAGTCCCTGTGCAGCGTACAAAATCGGCTTTTCATTTGTAGCTGTCTAACATATAAGTACCCAATATCGCTTTAGTAAACTAGTTTAGCTGACAGCCATTGGGGTATTTAATATTCAGCATTTCTAATGTTTTCTGCTTTTTCCGCAGTATTATAATGCTTATAAGGCGATAATGCTGTTATAGGTTGGTGACCGACAGCTATATTAAGACCGAAGAATGAGTGGTAACGATACATGCTTCCGGTGGTGTAGTGGTAGCACGCGCCCACGATATGAATGAAACGAGGGTTCAACTCACGTCTGAGGTCGAGTTTTCGTTCACCACTCAATGCTCCAATTTGAAATCATCTCTACTCATACGGTGTGAAAAAAGACGTCTTTCCATTACTTTGAACTGCCTGCTTGAGCTAAAGTGACCTCTGTTGAGAGAACAAAGGAGATTCTACAGATCTTGGCTGAATAGACGAGCGATTTTATTCACTATAAAGAAATCCTGGTCTTCACTACCTCAGGGTTCGTATTTTAGTCACTTGTTTGTCCAGCTTTATATTTGAAAAGCGAGAGCAAATGAATGATAGATTTTGTCTTTTGGAGCACTACGTTATCCTCAAAAGCACGACTAATGGCTACGATCACCGAAATTTAGCTTAAAAACTTTGGAAATTTGTGTTTCACCTCCATCTATACCAGAAACTTGAAGCTAAAACTACTTGGCAGATCAAATGAACAGCTCAAAAAAGCCATTCCTACATCAAATCAATAAAACAGAGTCTCATCTAGAAGGCGATAACGTTCATAATACTTCAAGTGATTTCGGCACTTTGCTGAATACCACTGCAATCGTACGGACTTTCAAGGCCCTTTTGTTAGAATAAACTCATTCCTCCATAAGCGAAAGAAACTTTTCCATTACTCAATTCTACTTTGCCAAAACGATATTTTAAAAAAAACGCGTCACAATATCGCCTAAAAGCTACGAAAATGGGAAACCCGGATATCGACCGGATCTTCAACACATAAGTGCGAAAAAAATGGTAAAAATAGCGAGAAAAACAAGCATAATGGACATGTTTCTTTGGGGGAACAATGGCTCACAGGGATATCGCTAATTACTTACTATTTATATTTTGAAGACCAACCTTCCCCTAACCTCGGTACTGCCAATCAATAAAGTTCTTCGAATACCACGAGATAATTGTCCAATAGAATATTTTGGGGTCTCCGTGGTGGCGCGGATTTTGATGCTTGTCGCGTCGCGCGTGGCGACGAGCTCCACTCCCCAACTCTCTTCGGCAGTCAACAACAACGCCTTATAGAACGTCACATCCAGGCTATCCTCGAGATTGCAAGGAGACAGACTCGCCTAACCAGAATTGTACGACGTTCAAGAAGAAGACGAGTAATCGATTTGAATGCCGGAAATACTGGGAGACACCCAGTGAAAAAAACACTGTGAAGACGGATCAATAAAGTGTCTAAAAAAAGGTTATCACAGGTCTATTATGACACCTCTAGTGCTACACGTACGCTTCGGTTTTCTCGCAAGCCTCATCAGTAGCATATGCCTTCCTATTCAACCCTACAATCAATAGTAGCGGTGCCGAAGAAGTATCACTCTAAGTCAAGTGAAATGATCTCTTATGTAGCGTTCTTTCAGAGTGATTCATTGCCGATTGTACTTGCACGGTTTACGGTTGCTTCGCAAGTACATATTCCTATCAATACCTTCCAATCAAGCCCCTGAAAGGCTTGAAATATTCTATCAGACTTATTGAATTTATGAGCGAAACACTGTGTCCCACTGTAGATTGTAAGCCACCACGAGGTTAATATGAAAGTCAGATGAATGAAATTCTCAGACTGGCTTTGCTTGTATTAACTGATTCACAAAGGATTCTTTTCCGTTTAAGGGCACAGATTTTCAAGCCTTTTCCCTACGCTGGACAAGAAGTTTTATAAATGATTAGTAGTCATTTGAAAGCTCAAATCTCAAGCTAGCCCAGTACTTAACCGGTGTCTTGAAAAAACCCTTTTATAACACTGAACTATTAAAAATTATGCTTCACATCGGTCGCGCAATTGAATTATTACTTCGCTGAAAACATGAAAAGCACATGAACGTGTTGAGAAAATCCTCTAGTATCAAAGTCAGACGTTTAATCCGAAGTCTCTCCCAAAACAGAGAAACAATTTCTAATCAGATACACCTCACTTGAGCGCCATCGATCGATGTTCGCGCCGAACTCGCCCTGCCCCCCACCACCACCGCCTCGTGAATTGGCCAAAGAACCTTTGTCGCATCTGTTTAATAATCTCATATTCCCTGCTGGGTTGCTGAAAAACGGTCTTTTCAGAATATACGCGCGGCGTTGGAGTCGGAAAATTTAACAATATCGAACTATTATGATAGTCTTAATATGGAACTCTTTACTGCGAGAAACAAGCGCGTGTGAAATATAATCTTATTT